>JARSSU010044333.1:0-88222 GCA_029619165.1 Eurosta solidaginis | reverse complement strand
GGTTCTCCGATGACTGATCTGATCAATTGAATTGTTAATGCATACGTGTACTCGTTATTCAATGTTCACCTTATAATTTAACCAGTTATAAAATACTTTTTGTACTAATTTTCTACTTTACACCAGTCGAACGACCGTTGTTTGCATTTTGTGTCGACTTTAAATAAATAAAATACAACCTGTATTGTCGGTCGTCTATATTTACATGTATATCTTACACACACCCAAACACACACACACACACACCCACACACCCGCACACACAAAGTATACGCTGTTCAGTATGCACTTAAGCAACAACCAACCAAAGCTTACAAAGTGGTTGCAACAAATGTACAAATCATTTTGGTAATGACAAAACGACAATATTCCCCAGCAAAAAGTCAATAGTGGGGAATGTCGTCCTTAAAGTTCTATATGCATATTTAATGTTAATTTGCATGTATTGATAGCGATGTATGTCTGTCTGCATATAGTACTCAAAACGTGATAAAGATCGAAAGAAATATTCAGAGAGGAAACAAGAGAAGGCTCTAGCTGCTTGCGTTTCCCCAAGCCACGAATGTACAGAAATTCACAAATTCGAATTTTTTACTCACTTATCGCGTTTCCTGGAAAATGTACAAACATAGATAAAAACAACTGTCCGACTCCCTTTTAGTTGACATACAATACAGACACAAAAAGACATATGAGTGACTGTGTATCTATAAACTAACAAACTAGTGTGACTTTGTGACTATGGAAAACACTTCGATGTATGCATTTAGGTATATTATGTATTCGTGAATAGAAAGTACAAAAGCAAAACAACAAAACACAGAGTCATGTTTGGACAGAACAAATTATAATCATTCACGTAATACACATTTATAATGCCGAAGATCTCCAATATACAAACAAATATGCACTGTATCCAAATGCTGAACATAGATAGAAATTTTATAAAGCGAAGTTAGAGGTATATTCCAGAGGTTGGGGCAATGAGGTAGGAGATGAGAGAGAATATAGTGCGAGGGACAAGTGAGAGATGCTTGAGAGGGAGATGAGAGCGGGAGAGCGCTAAGGGTAGAGAGTCGTGAGAGAGGATAATTGGAAGGCGATGGAAGAGCTAGGGAAGCAGATGAGTGAGGAGTGTGAGATGAGTAGCCATAACAAAGGGCGAGGAGAAATAAACACTTTCTGACCAAACGTTATGGAAGAGACCAATACTGCTAGGTCTACTATTTTTATGCTCAACTGAGCAAAGCTTTGTGGACATAGTGGCAGATGCGAGTATAGTAACGACATAACAAATCGAGATTACATAGACCCATCTGTTTGTGCGTAATGATTACTTGATTACATTTTGAGATTTGAGATTTAAATGGCACTTACCTCCCATGCATTTTCTATATAGCGCAATCGAAGAACACAAACACGCTAACACCGTTTTTAGCGTTTTCCAAAAAAAGAGGCTGTGGCCCCCACTCACTTCTGAGTTTGTATCGACTTTTTCAAATATTATTTTGTAATTACTGAAACACGCATTTGTCATCACAAAAATTGTTACTCGGTTATTAAACTTTGTCACACGAGTAAAAGACTGAAATAAATTAACGAAATCGATAAGGGCCACGCCCACTTTATGGAAAATATTTGAAGAGATTTTAAGCGAAAGTACAATTTCGGAAACCAGTCCAGTTCTGACATTCAGTCTAGGTTCCAGTTTGCCGGGCTTATTCGGCTTCTGCTTTAATTTCAGCCGCAGTTTAGGTTCGTATTGTGCGAGTCTCAGTACTAGTTCCAGTTTTGGTTCTCATTTGCATTTTTCAGGGCCATAATATCAAAGTAAACATAATCTATTCCTATTTTTAAGAGAACACCTCCTATATGCACTCAAGGAGGAGTGTGGCGAAGAAGAACACTACCCCATGCGATAGGTGAATTTGTCGATTTTGGTTATCATCATTACAACTGATGGATAAAAGTGGCATTTCTTTCTTTCAATTTTTAAAAATAATTCGCAAATTGAATGTCTGCAGATTGATAATACTGACTGAGCTGTCGCTTTCAAAGATGCAGCGATCGAAATATACAGCTGCTTGGCATACTTAATTCACACACCATGAGAACCAGCTGCAATAACATCCATGTATTAGGCCTGTAGCAGATGCACTATCGCGAGCACCGCAGCCGTGCAGTCAGCTCACTATGCGACCGCCCACCGCCAGCCCACGAAAGGCATTGGTTTGCAGTCCAGCTCAACACACAAACTCCAATGCACCGCAAGAATGCTTACGATAGTGATTCATCACGAATTAATTGATTTCTCATAAATACAAGACCTCTCTCTTAACGATTGCTATATTACATAGAGCGCTGTCCGAATGGAGCAAGCACTGCGCAGACTACAAACGTATACTGAGAAAAAACACTATCAGACTAAAAATCGCGGATCAAACACGGAGTCGCCCAGCTCATATTTTTTGACAACACTCTACAGGTCTCCGTTGTGTCATACGATAGGTGAAGCTCACACAGCACAGACAGAAAATTAGACTGCCTAGCGCAACAACTGATAGAAAAAATTAATCACATACGAGTTGAAGTACGTCTGCGTTCTTATCCCATCGGCGAGCATCACGCAAGAAGTTCACTAAGAAGTTGAGGTAAAAACCTCAATATACCATAGGTTACTACCAGCTTCGGGTGATAAATGATGTATATTGGAACGATTTTCCGTCATCCCTAGTCAAATTTGGTTTTGAGACAGACCGTTTCGCTGGCTGTCGGTCGTCACCTCATGTGTCGATTTAGTTCTGATCTGTGTTGTCGTCTGTCCTGTTTATCATGAGCTTTGTAGGTATATGACGCACTGGTATATGTCAATTGATGCTGTTGTATACTTTAGTTACGTCTGTATAGTAGCTGTGTGTTCATTCAGAACCGAGGGTGGTTTACTAATCGATTTGTGTGGTTGAATGCTGGTTTTATTGTGTAGTTGTACAACAGAAAGATCTGTAAGATGGCCTCTCCTAGTCTTTTGTTTTCGCCCGATATGTTAGCCTGATGACACAACTAATATGTCGCGTATCGGTTTTGTGTTTTTGCGTGGTGTGTTTGCGTGTTTAACTTTGTTCGTTGTGCTGTCGTCTGTTAGTTCCTGTGTGATTAAGTTGTATCCTGTAAACAAGGTTTTAAACTAGTGGGGTCGCAAATATCATGTCGTCAGAATATGTGTTATTGCTGTTCTGCTTCTTCATCATCTACATATCCGTCGTGGAATGTGTTTTCCTGTTTGCATAGATTTCCATGTTTTCGAGTAACGTTGAGCACGTGTCGGCCCTTTTCTTGTATGAGTGAAGATACAACCCTAACTGATTTTATATGATGTTTGCTGAGGGAACATTCATCCTCATGACCATCGTGATTGTCGCTGTAAAGCTTAGACTCGGGTCTAATGTTTGGCATTCGTCATTTTTTTGTTGTCACATCGTCTAATATGCGTTCCCTGAAACTCTCGTTCCTTATTCTGCACACCAGTCCTGTGATTTTCGTTACTATGTAACACTATGCTGGCAGATCAGCATCGGTAAACACTAGTACTACGACGCACCGCTGCGTGCTAAACGCGGATCCTCTGAGTTTAATAGCCTGAGTTCGATCGTAGTTTCACCTACTAGATTGTGTTCGATGTTTTGAGATGCTGTGGTCAAGTCATGTAGTATATCTTTGGGTAAAGGCGCGAGTCTTTACATGTCAATTTACTATGTTGCTTATTATCTAGTATGTCATAGTCGTCCTAGCTATTATGATTACCTTTCATTATTTCCATTTTTGGTTCTCACATTTGTGCTCCTTCTGAGCTGTATCTACTAGTGCTTTGGTTTATATCCTGTTGTTGCAGCGATATTATCAGATGACCTCAAGTTCTCTCTTATATGCCTCAGGTGTAAGTAGGTCGTTCTTGTCAAGTCTATGTAACATAGTGCCTTAAGCTGCATTTTATGCTGTTGAGGTGATTTGAGATATTGTGTATTATTGTGTCGGTGCGCCGTTGACTTTCTTCTATATATGTCATAGTTTAAATCGATATATTATGTCATAGTGAAAATCTATATAGAAATTGAGAACCATTTGCATAGATTTGAAAATAAAAAAATGTCCATAATTCACAAGTCACAAGTAATAAATCTCATCAAGCCCAGTCACTCATTTCACGTATTCTTCCAGGCGTCGTGCACAATTCAAAATTCACAGAATAGTTGTCTTCTTTGGTAAGAAATCGTGTCGACTTATAGCCATACATACTCACGTACATACATTTGCATCTACGCATAAGTATGAGTCCGTCTCTAACGTAGTAAAGTAGCACAAAAACAAAAACAAAAACCTTACTGCTTGATATGGATTTTTATACAAATTGTTTGTAATTTGTAGTTTGACTAACAAAGTGTAGTACGGAAGGATGGTAGCCTTGTGCCCTAAAGGGAGGAGTCGGATGAGTACTCGGGCTACATCACTAACCGCGGACTGATCATAATACATCATGGCATATCATAGCTGAGTGACATATCGACCATCGGGCTTGTGGCAAATAATTTGAAATGGTGCTTTGCTGTGTCCTATACGAAAAACGCGTGACGTTAGTAGCGTGAGTAAGGTGAAATGGTGCAGCACAAAAGCGGAAAAATGTTAACTTAACGTTGTTGTTGCTAAACTTTGCTATATGTCAATTCTAGTATATACATAAGTATGAGTATTAAAATGAGCGTATCTTTTACTCTGCACGTGGTTTGCTGGTATTTTTGGAATGGTATGTATTGTATGTGTGTGTGTGTGTGGTGGTGTGTGTGTTTGTGCCAGCATATTTGGCCTACAATGCTAAATGTCACGAAAGTTATTACAATCTATTACAACATTTAGTCCCATGCGCCATTCCGGTGGTTGTCGCGCTAGCATGCAACACCCACCGTCTATTTTATATTCCCGCAGCTGGCCTGTAACTGTTTTTTTTTGCACTTTCTGTTCTGTCTTTTTGCTTTGTTGGCTGGTTAGCTCTATTGACAAACCAGCAGGCTCTATAAAATGCTTACATTCAGGAATACGTTTTTTTTATTTTACTTACCTTAATTGTAAAATATTTATATAAACTTTCGAATTTTCTCTTTACTTTTCTTTACTGAATTTATTTTGCTTTTTTTAAGTCTTTGCGGTCTTAAGGACTCAAATTCGCGACTGGCTGACAACAGCGTGTTTCGAAGTAATTTAACAATACCAATAGAAATATATACTTTTATGAATGTTTGTATGTATATTATTTGGCTTCACTGCCGCGCATCGAAACGCAGTTGTGAAGTAAATTAAAAGTTATGATTGGCAATATCTTCATACAATATCGTACATATGTTTTTAGGCAAATAAAGTTAGAGATTCATAGAAGCAGTGTTATTAGAACACAAATTTGTATCGACTGAAATTATAACTTTGGGACAGTTGCCAAGTTTTTAGCAAAGTTTTGATTAAGTTCGAAATTGCTTACGTATTAAGTATTTTGAAGTCATAAAAGTTTCAGACCTACTTTATGTAAATATGTTTTTTAGTCAACAACCGATTGATATTAATAATTTGGGACTGTCAAATTTGCTTATATAAATATGTAAGGCTTTAGAAATTATTTTTGTCATTTTGGTTTTAGCTTAGGAAATTACCTAAGATAAAGGCAGACGACTTCTATCCCACTTCCAAAATATACTGCATTATCCTTTATATGTACTTCGCCACTAGCGAAGAAAATGCGTGTCAAGCTCATGAATTCTTAATAATAAGTATAAATTGAACACACCATTAAAACAAACAAATTGATCACTATGTCACAAGAGAAAATCTCTAGCTGTTTCGAGCAATTTATATTATTAGGGATTCAACGTTTGATAAAGCGTAATTCATATCTTCCGCAACCTCACGTTCAACTTCACTTAAGCAGACGTATTCTGTTACAAATATGCATGTATCCATACACATAGTTACGGCTAGGCGGCCGACGACCCAAGTTTGTCATGGAACGAGGTGTGGGAGTCATTATGGCTTGAAGGTTTATGTGGTCAAATTAATAGAGCGTGAGACGGTCGGGATAGTACCTTAATGTCATTGTTATTGTTGTTGCGAGAGGATAATCCCGCGAAGGCCTCTTGGGGAGTTTTATCGATAGGAATGCGTCTTTTACGGTGCAGCATCCGGTACGTGTCCGGTAACAGCATCTCAATATTAGGCCTGAAGCTTCAGCGAGTTGGTTTAAAGGCATTTGCACTAACAATGGCACGGCTAGCCACCGTGGTATGTAGGGTCGCATCTTGGCAGTGACTTGACAATACTCGCAGTGTATTTCTGCCCTAAAAAGCCTCTCAGTGAAAAACTCATCTGCCTTGCAGATCCGTTCGTAGTCAGCGTAAATATGTAGTTTCAGTCCCACTTGTTGTGCAGGAACAATTAAAAATGACAGCGACCCGATTAATAGATTTTGTTTTGGATAATATCGCGACTTGTATTTATTTTATAATGGTACATAGGATTGAGTCCCAGGGGGTCCAAAACATATATTTCGTACATCGCTTTTCTTTGAAAAATTTTTGTGAATTTGTTCAGATTTTTCAATATGTTCTAAATTAGGTGCGCCTGGCTCTGAGCTTAGGCTTCATTTTGTATTTCAATACTTATGCCCTAATAAAAGGCTTTGGAGAAAAGTTGTAAAAGGTATATATATATATAATCAGGTATATATAATCAGGGAGTTACACCTTACATATTTTTTAACAATAATTTTTGCAAAGAATATTGAAAAGCAGGGTAGCGCCGATTGTGATGTAAATTCGTCAACGGCATTGAATCGGACTATCGTTTGTGGACAATCGAGGAGCAAAGTGAACTAAGAAGAGCGCGATATAAAAACGAATAGCAAAAGGCGAAATGGAAGAGCTAAGAGTAGCAGGAAAGATCGGGGGAAAAATAGTGACAGCAATAAAAAGGGATGAAGAGAAACGTGCGAAAATTTTAAAATTTTAACAGACAACAGTAAGACAGGGATTTGAAAGGTACATACTTAATCGTTATTCTAACATCTGAAATCCTATCGAAAATTTAAAAAATATAAGCATTTCAGGCAAAAAATGAACAACGCGACAATCATGACGTACAAGGCTTCAATTGTTTTCGAATATACCTTGCAAATATTTCAAAGCCCCTTCTCAACTAAGTAGGTTTCAAACCCATACACCTACGACGCTTAAAAATCGACTCGACCAAATCCACACACTTGTTGTTACACAAATTTGTTTCCATTGCATTCTACTACATGCATGCAAGTATTTTAACTCCGGCACAGAATATTGGGTAATCTGTGTGTAGCAGCGAGACGTGGCTTTGGTCAAGTCTGTTTGAAAGCATATCGTTTATTGTGGCAGAACGGGTTTTAATCCCACTACTGGGTGAAAGACTTTGAGAGAGACATAAGCTGTTGCGTTTTCGGTCCTGATGCCGCGTTTTTTTTCAACTTGTTCCAAATAATTTAATACATGAAAAATTAAAATTGCTTTATAACTCTTTTCATATATTAAACAGGAAAAGAACTCCCTCCTTAGCAACAACCACTAACATGCATGGTTAGCAATTGTGCTTCTTATAAAAGTAAAAAAAGGACGTGTGGCACTCGGGGACTGCCGCGGTAAAGCTATTGCATATCATCAACTTATGCAATTTTAATATTTATGCAACTTTTTGTTTTCTTGATATTAATTCAAGTTTTGTCTTGTTTGTGGCGACCGATAAGAAAACAAATTTTTTACTTTTATTGACTAAATGAGAAGTTAATATTTAACTTTCATTTTAACTTTAACTTTAACTTTATTTTTAACTTTAACTTTCACTTATCTTTAACATTCACTTTAATTTTAACTTTAACTTTATTTTTAACTTTAACTTTAACATTCACTTTAAATTTAACTTTAACTTTAACTGTAACTTTAACTTTAAATTTAACTTTACCTTAACTTTACTTTAACCTTAACCTTAACTTTAACTTTAACTTTAACTTTGACTTTAACTTTAACTTAACTTTAACTGTAACCTTAACTTTAACTTTAACTTTAACTTTGACTTTAACTTTAACATTCACTTTAACTTTATTTTTAACTTTAACTTTAACTTTCGCTTTAACTTAACATTCACTTTAACTTTAACTTTACTTTAACTTTAACTTCAACTTTAACCTTTAATTCAACTTTAACTTTGACTTTAACTTTAAGTTTAACTTAACTTTAACCTTAACTTTACTTTACTTTCACTTTAACTTTAACTTTATTTTTAACTTTAACTTTAACTTTAACATTTACTTTAACTTTAACTTTAACCTGAACTTTAACCTTAATTTAACTTTAACTTTCACTTTAACTTTATTTAACTTTAACTTTCGCTTTAACTTTAACATTCACTTTAACTTTAACCTTAGACTTTAACTTTAACTTTAACTTTAACTTTAACTTCAACTTTAACCTTAACTTTAACTTTGATTTTAACTTTAACTTTAACTTTAACTTTAACTTTAACTTTCACTTTAACTTTAACTTTAACTTTTTTTTAACTTTAACTTTAACATTCACTTTAACTTTAACTTTAACTTTAACCTAAACTTTAACTTTAACTTTAACTTTAGCTTTCGCTTTAACTTTAACTGAACTTTAACCTTAACTTAACTTTAACTTTCACTTTAACTTTAACTTTCGCTTTAACTTTAACATTCACTTTAACTTTAACTTTAACTCAACTTTAACCTTAACTTTAACTTTAACTTTGACTTTAACTTTAACTTTAACTTTCACTTTCACTTTAACTTTAACTTTAACTTTTTTTTAACTTTAACTTTAACATTCAGCTTTAACTTTAACATTCACTTTAAGTTTTAAGAAGTTGCTTGCATCAGCTCGGATTCTATACTCTTATATTGTGCAGAAATCTGGCGAACGCAATGAAATACGAAGAACGAGTCGCCCTCACCTCGGTCCAACGCAGAGGGGCGCTGCGAATATCTTCGGCTTACCGCACGGTATCAGCTGAAGCTGTCCTGGTCGTTGCGGGAACCATACCGATATATCTTCTCGTTGAGGAAAGAAAAACAATATATGACAACGGATCGCAAGCAAGTAGAGCTGCTGTTGCCATGCAGGCGCGAGAAGAATCGATCCGACGTTGGCAAGATCAGTGGAGCAACAGCATCGTAGGAAAGTGGACTAGGGAACTAATCCCTGAACTGAATCCATGGTTGAAGCGACCGCACGGAGAGGTAGACTTTTACCTGACCCAGTTTCTAACGGGACATGGTTACTTCCGCAAATACCTACACAGAATGGGTAAGGTTGATAGCCCGAGCTGCCTGTACTGTGGGGAAATAGACGATGTACGCCACACCTTCTTCGAATGCAGGCACTTCTCCCATCAGCGAAGGAGGGTAGAAGAGGTACTTGGCGACCTATCCCCGGGCAGTGTCATTAATAACATGACCTGTCGAAGAGACAGATGGGATACGGTCAGCACATATGTGAGGCATATACTTACCAGTAAACGAGAAGACGGATGCCTAGCCCATTAGCGTGAGAGTAGCCATAGAGCTCACGTAGCGCGCACCCGTACCCGAAGTAATGCTAAACGCGGTCCCAGGTACGGGGATTTGCGCGGGCCGTGGGAGGTTAGGTTTTAGTGGGTAGGCCTTCATGGAAGAAGGGAGTCCTACACTCGGAGAGTCTCGCAGTGAGGCTTAAATATCCCGGTCAGTGCATAAAGCATTTCCTCCTTCCACGAAACACAAAACTTTAAACTTTAACTTAACTTTAACTTTATTTTTAACTTTAACTTTCGCTTTAACTTTAACATTCACTTTAACTTTAACTTTATGATCCGGGGTGGGCGTGAGCTTAGCACCTGCTAACAAGCCAACCTAATATAAACGCACGCAAGTCATTTTCTGTCAAAAATGTCTCATGCACATACAACTTGTATGAGAGCAACTCAAATTGAATTTGCTGCGTGAAAACCTAACTCGATTTCCAATTTTTGTTCTGCGTGACATTTAGATTTGACGTTTGCACACATGCTTTACATTGTCGCAACGCATGCTTATTTGGGTTAGGGCAAAAAACGCCGGTTGTTTGCGTGCGCTAAAAAAACGCAGTGCGGTTTTATTAGGTTGGCTTGTAAGCGACCATATATGTATACGATAAGCGATAGCACAATGGCTACTTCGTGAAAATCAACGACAGCTCTTTTAGTTTGATTTCGATGGTCGTACGGTGAGGAAGTGTCGCACGCGCGCTTAAAACAGAGTACCAAAGAGTGCGTGTGACACGTGTTCACCGTTCAAGCATTGAAATCAAACTAAATAAATAATTGATTTTGCTTTCGTGCTCGCTACGCGTTCGTGTTTACTAACACATTCTCAATTTGGTAACCGTGTAAATGTAGTGGTGCCCACCGCTGTTTATGATAGAGATCCAATTTTATGTATTTGGCCTGTTGCTAACACCGAACCTTTACGAACCTTTTCGAACCTTTTCGAGCCTTTTCGGATCTTTTTTGACAAATATCCGTTACGGTTTTTTTTGATTTAGTCGCCAAGCCCGCGATAAAATCTATGCAATAGCTTAAAAACCTGAAATACCAAACAAATATGTAAATTTAAGTCACTAAATTTATCAACTGTCCCTCGTGCACGCATACGTATGTAAATACGTATATGTACAATCTATTATTAAGCCAACTTTCCAACACCTGAAAGTGTCAACGAAATTTACTACCAGAAAAAAAAATAACAACAAAAAGATAGTTCAACCCTTTGTGTAAAAGTACAAAAACAACGCATCAATAGTACTAAAAGATATCTTAACAAACGCCATTATAGCTTAACGAAAGCAAGAAAAATCAACTTTCTCGCCCATTGAATATAATCCCTTTTTTATTTATGCGCTAGCAGGCTCAGCTTCAGGTACACATAGCCAGTATTTGGTGCGATTTCTTCTATGTTCCAAATGAAGCTATAGCCACACTAACGAAACAAATTTGTATGCTTGATATGACACACACACGTTTGCAATTTATATTCAAGTAGTGAAAACATGTTAGGGCAACTTTTGCGTGAATGCAAGTATACGTATATATGTACGTAGAGATAGATGTATGTATGTGTGTACGAAAAGTGTATAAGTAAAAGGATGCCATCTGCAATGTTACTCTGACTTATTCGGTATGCCGCCCCTAATGGATTTAGCGCTCTCATTGCAAAAAAATCACTTAAGATCAGCAAATATGAAAGAAAGTAATGAGAGAAAAAGATAGAAAGTGGAAAAAATATATGAACGTAAATGGCCAGGTGGCGCGTTAAAGAAACTGCGATAAGCAATGATATTAAACACACATGCATATATACATTTGAAGTGAGGTAAGCAACAGCATAAATCGCTTCTACATGCCTTAGCGTTTGAAGCGCTCGCAAGCCTTTTCATAGAGGGAATTAAGCTGCTTGCGATAGCAGACTTTCTGCAGTCCCACACTTTTAGGAGCATAAATGGATTTATTGAATGCTACATTTCGATTTATGAATTTAGCGCAACTACACAAATATAAGTATGTTGCTGCTTTTACACTTGGTGCAACAAGAAATCGTTTTATTAAAAATTATTGCTGAGTTTTTGCTGCACATTTTTGGTGGCCATGCAACAGAGGTGTGACATGGCGTATGCGCAACAATTTTAACAGGAGGGTTTTGAGACTATACTTGAAAAGAACGAAAGGAATATAATCTATCCGCATCTGTTGAACGAAAGAGATGAGGATTTGTGATGTGGAATGTATTGATTTTCAAATTGAACATAGTTTGCATCCTGAAACTCTGGCATTTACTGCGAATTGAGAAATTTTCGAATCCACAGTAAATTATTCCACTTAAATTATCTCTTAGAATTTCCAGGCGGTAGGAAGGTTCAAAAACTATTCAACCAATTGTCTTATTTACAGAGTGGATGCTGTATTTTGTGTGTCGTTTGATAAAAAAATTTGAAGTCTGTTTGTAAATATAGATTTAGCAATGTTATCGCGTCGATTAGAATTTATTGCATCAAGTCGAGAAAATGATATCAGCCAATTGGTCGCCGTTAGATTTGATGACCTGTTTTATGGTATTTCTCAATGAACTTGTCAAAACTTCAGTTTGTCGCAGTCTTGGCGAATATTTACCTAGGTTATTGAAGAGTTAGCAGCTTGTTGACAAAAACTGACGACTTTACAAGCCCCATAGCAACAAGTCTGAAACGCTTAAGTAACACGATCTGTCGGACCAGTGCAAATCAGGAAAACGAGAGATTAAGCGACCCCAAAATATTTCCTTCAAAATATTCCACATTCTTAAGTAGTAACCCGATACGTGGCTTGTCGTTTTTATGTTCTGCGTTTATTTCGCGCACACCCAATCTATATAAAATCTCGGATGTGCTGACACTTTTTGGCCTTCTGGTTTGGGGCCTTTGGTTTCGATACATAGTTCTAACCCTGTTCAGTTTACAACAGGCGGTTTAATTTAACGTTAATTAACGCAGATTTTGTTCTTTGCATATCTGTGATTCAAAGCATCTTAAACCTCAACCTGTATGAGCTTCCTAGGTTCACAAAAAATGCAACTTGTATTTTCATTGAAAATTTTACAACTCGAGCCCCGCACCTTACCACCATCTTTCTAGATACGCCCATTAATTTATCAAATTATTGTATTATCATCGCTCTTTCATAAGTCTACTTACAATATTTAATTTAAATCTTACAGAATAAAAAGAAAGCGCTCCTACCTTCCTCAACCCCCACCCTTGGAAGTATTAAATTATTGGATTGGTATCGGCTCTTGCTGAGTCAAGCCTTACCATCTAAAATTCAATCGAGTCTATATACCCATTTTGTTTCTCTTGTCCTATGAGGAGACTAATTTCAATCTTTTATTCCTGAATTGGTATTACAGGGCAGTACCTCTTTGTACCGTTAAGTTGGTTTCATAAATTTAAGACTGATTTATTCCATCTGTGCCTCTTAGAAACTAGTGGGGATCAATTATGGCCGATTGTAGTCTAAGGGATCATCAAGCTAAGCAAAACTTAAAATAATTTAACTGGAATAGCCCTCCCGCATTTTAGTTTTGACTCCTTGAATAAACTTAATACAATATTTACTTGAGTTAATGTTATATGTTTAAATTTAATTGTTAATTGGTTTTTATGTTTGTCATTAGTTTCAACCCTGAAGACGGTTACCGTAGAGTAACCGAAATATATTGGTATCCAAAAAAACAACTTTTCGTTTTATTGTGAAAAACCTGACCTCGAGCCAGTATAACTACATAAAATTAATACAATATTATAAAGAAATCTTTAAAACCACGACAGTTAAAATTTTTTAAGTATTTTCACAAAGAGTTTGCCCCAGCCAAGTTTGATAATTGCCATAACCAACACTTCAATGCAGCACAAAACCCGCAGATTCTCTAGGACTTTCGATGTTATTGAAAAAGTGTACGCTTAGTTTGCAAATTAATTCAAATGAAGAAAGTGGGACGAAAAGAAAAGAATAGCAACAACAAAACTTACAGAAGTTTGTTATAAGAAGTTTTTAGATTTATATTATTTTTAAATTTCTTGTGACTTTTCAATAGTGCCTTCGTCCTCCCTTTCAACTACACTCACCCCTTTAAGATTTCAATAGCATACAAATCGATAATAAATCAAGAATTACGAAAATAAAGAGAACAAAATAAAAGAAGAAAGTACGAAAAAATACAGCAAAATACAAGGAAGCATGAAAACACGACATAAGAATGAAATTATTACATTGAAGGTTATTACTACGATATAAGTCGCTTGATACTACGTAACAACAACAAACCACTTTACATAAGAGCTATTGATTTGACTGCTTGCATGCATAGTATGGCAGAGCTACCATATAAACACGCTTAGATTTTTCTTACGTACATATGTATGTATGTGTGCTTATACAGGAATGTGTGTTTGTCAGTGCATTGAAATGACAGCCAAAAGTATGGCAAATAACGACATGAGCGATGACAGTGGTTTTTCCAAGTAGGCCGTAAGCTCGCATTTTTTTTACTCGAAACTGTTACAGACCAAGTTGCGTGCAAACTTGAAAAATAAATAAAGCAGAATAAACCAATGCAAAATAATAAATAAATAAAAAATGTTGTGACCGCTAATAATTACTGAAATTAAGAAAACTTTGACTAAGACGCTATTCAATAGAACTACTATTACACTTTACAAGATAGATATCTTATAACAATCACGACAACAACCATCAACGACTGAGTCGTATGGGATATTTTGATGGTGACCAACATGTTTATAATTACAACTCCCATCAGAAGATTATGCCAAGGAACCAGCAAATAGCATTTACACTTTGACCATGGAGCCGGTAGAGCCGGGCTCGTTGACTGATACCAATATCGAATGGGTCGGTGCAGACTAAGTATAAATCGCCGGGGCCAGTAGTATATTACCTTTCATGCTACAAATTTTAGGTAGAACAATCGTGAAATGCTCTCTGCTTGTAAAAGAATGATTGGGCGAACGTCGGTCCTATCGCCATCTTCCTCTCGCTTGGTATTTGCAACGCCTTTAGCCTATCCCATTATATGGAAGGAGGTGGACAGACAATTATCGGCTGCGATTCTGTGCCATTCTGCACACACCTCCTGTAGACCTGGTGGCGAAGAATAAAGTGCTAATAACTGCAACGAGACGTACTGCCTCGGGACTGCTTGAGTGCAGACCATGCGATCATAGTTGCATAGAGTCATTGAATATCATCACATTCCTGCACTTCAATTGGTCTCCTAGTGCCACAATATGGGTGGAAGATTGGCACAAATGCGCTTAAATAGCGGACGAGGTGATGCACATGTGCAGCGAAGGTTCCAAAATAATGGCAGAGTTAAGGTCTGCGGTGTACTGTGCTGATCCGGAAATAATCAGATCCGACCAACTGCAGATCACTGCTTTGCTTTTCAGGCTGAAGTAGTAGCTGTGACAACAGCAGTGGAAACACTGGAAGAAAATAGCTTAAACTTCAGCCGCGTCAACTTTTATATTGACAGCCAAGCAGCAATTAAGGCTATAATTTTTAATATCACAACATCTTAAAGTGTGCTGGAGTGTAAGCAGGCTCTGCACAGAATCGGGATAGCGATAACACAGTGCTACAAAAAAAAATATCTCAAGAACTTTTATAGCGACCTAGTGTCCGTTGTAGGTCTTGATGAGTAGATCAAGATGCCGTGTTTCAAAATTTTCTAACACCCCGAAATTTTCAAGTTATTGTTGAAAAACTGTTTTTCTTGTACCTCGCGCATTCAAAAATTCGTTACTCCGTCATTTTTCCATCAATTTTTGATTGCATAACAGTTTTGGAAAGCTGAAAGATGGGGCTTTAAAAATATATATATTTGTCTACACTTTTTATAGCAAATTTTTGAGATTTTTTAAAAGTTATCTAAAATTTTCTCGTTTTTTTTTAATTTTTCAAAGTTTGACGGCTTTTTAATGTATCATTTCTGTAATGAATTATTTTTTTTCTTAAAGAGGTTGAGAGAACATTCTATTTCGAGTAAAAAAAGTACTGGCTGATCAAATTCGGTCGAGAATTGTTGAAATGACAACACTTTTATGTGAACAAGAAAATTTTGCTCTCATCGTAGAATCGATATCGCGCCATGTCAGGATTGAATGTATGATTTCAGTATATCGCTGCCATCGTATTGAACATTCTTATCGTTTCTTTTATTTCACCCATTATTTTTGTTATAACAAAATTTCAATTATTGACTTTAATTATTTAAACAATTTCGATATTTTTTATTTATCTACATATATCATCTCTCGAGTAATTTTATTTCGCTCCTATGTTGGAGAGAAAAAATAAAGAAATAAATAGTTGCAAATATATTTACATAAAATTTTGTTTTCATATTATGTACTTAATACAAAAAAAAACTTCGAATTTCGATAGCTGTTAAAAATGTTTGCTAGATCTTCTACGTTTATAAGCCACATCGTCAGTATCGCGTTTTAGAGACCAGCAATAATTTGCCAGCATTCTGATCTGACTTTTTCCGACAAAGCGTTTTTCGATCTCTAATAGTTCCTGATGGAACCGTTCTCCCTGTTCATCACTGAATTGTCCAAGATTTTCAGGGAAGACATCCAAATGTGAATGCAGAAAATGGACTTTGTGTCGTTGATTTCTACGCCGTCAGAGTTTTCTTCATCATCAGCTTCTAATGAATTTTGCAGTTCGGAAATTGCATCACGAATAGTCGATATTTCTCCCTTGATTGGATGAGATACAGTTAACACATTAGCATATTGTATACGGCCACGGGTTTTGTAGTGATGACCAACAGTATTTGTTTTGCAGAAGTAGCAATCTTCTGGCTTATGGAAAAGTTGACGATGCCATATATGATTGGAGTTGAGAATGGTAAAGGTTGTTTGTTGCATTTCCCAGTTTTCCATTTTTTGAGTGCGCTGCAGCACTTCACACAAGCATACTCTGGTTCATACCAAACATTTTCATATACACGCGATTAAAGATAGATGTGAAAGCTTCTGTGAGAGCTGCATTGGTTTTTAATTGTATACGATGTTTCGTATCAACGAATAACCCGCAGACGTAACAAAACTTATTACGCTTATCACACATTTTTAAAAAAGTACCTTGTAGCAACACGTACAACCACTGACTGATTTGATTCTACCAAAATGACAGTATCCTAACTTTCGTCTTGTCATTTATCTTACAGAGGCAAAGAGGCAAATGTCTCGGAGAGCAATTAAATAACTGTGTATCTCATTTCCACAAACAAGAAAAACCGTTGTCAAAACCGTGGACATATCAATTTTTCCTAACACATGATTTGATGATAAAAGTAAATAATTTTGTTTATCTTTGTTTAATAATTAAATCATAAAAAAAAGGTTAAACGGAGCATAAAGAATGCTCAAAACAACGGCGACGATATACTGAAATCATACATTCAATCCTGACATGGCGCGATATCGATTCTACGATGAGAGCAAAATTTTCTTGTTCACAAAAAGTGTTGTCATTTCAACAATTCTCAACCGAATTTGATCAATCAGTACTTTTTTTACTCGAAATAGAATGTTCTCTCAACCTTTTTAAGAAAACAAATAATTCATTAAAGAAATGATACATTAAAAAGCCATCAAACTTTGAAAAATTAAAAAAAAACGAGAAAATTTTAGATAACTTTTAAAAAATCTCAAAAATTTGCTATAAAAAGTGTAGACAAATATATATATTTTTAAAGACCTATCTTTCAGCTTTCCAAAACTGTTAAGCAATCAAAAATTTATGGAAAACCAACGAAGTAACGAATTTTTGAATGCGCGAGGTACAAGAAAAACAGTTTTTCAACAATAACTTGAAAATTTCGGGGTGTTGGAAAATTTTGAAACACGGCATCTTGATCTACTCATCAAGACCTACAATAGACACTAGGTCGCTATTAAAGTTCAAAATCAGTGTAGCACAGTGTAATTAAACAACTTTATTGGGTCCCAGGGAATTAGGGATATTTGGGAATGAAAAAGCGTATGAGCTAGATAATGGGGGCGCATCCCACGAACCTTGCTCCGTAGACATCCAAAATAGATCAGACGAGGTTAAGAGAAGGTGCGAGTTGCATATGACCGAACAAGCGGAAAACGCATGGATCCCAGAGGGAATGTCACGTGTCGATGATGATGGGTAGGTGTTACAACCTTAGATTTACAAAGTTGCTTCTTTCATTAAAATGAAGGGACTGTAGAAAATAACGGGTTCTCTGACTGGCCACTGCCGTCTGGTGTCATTTTAAATAAGGCTTGGTCAGTGATAGCAAAAGTAGAAAGTGCGGCTTGGAAAAGGGAACGATCGAGCGTGTTTTGCGCTAGTGACCTGCACTTTACAGGACAAGACTCCAGTTATAAGAAGCGATAAAGTGCTGACAAATCTAGAAGGAGCAAGTGTCAGAGATCCTAGAAAGTTTCTATTATTTGACAAGAGGGCGGTGTTTTTTATAACATAGGTCCTGGTTTTTGATAGAGTTTTTCAGTTTGATCGTTAAACATACTACTGATAAGCATATGGACTCATTCAGTCTATATAAGACACTCACAGACCGGCCAACTAAACTAACCTTCTTACGATTTATTTTCCTTCAATGAAAATTAAATAAAAAAAGCTTCAAAAACCATTGAAACTCATGAACATATAGACAAATATTGTATTATATACCAAACACTTATACAAATTATTTATTTGGACTAAAGCAAGCAAATTTACTTTAAATACAAATTAAATTTTTAAAAACTTTAACTCAAACAAAAGTCAATTCAAAAAAAATCAACTCGCGCATTTCCGTTATATTCCTTGTGAAATACCTCAAAACGCATTTCCCTCAAAACACTTCAAACTGACTTAATTCTTTATAATCATACATATATAGAAACATATCTACCAATGTATTAGTGAACAGGAAATGCCTGACATTTAAGTTGCTGGCACAGTACAAAAAAAACCACAACAAACAAATGACCCACATGCACGCAACAACAACACAATAGAGCACAACAACTACTGCTACCAATCCGCCTGCGAGCTGCGCCCAATTTGTATTCTAAGTTTTCTTATTGGGCTTTTGTATGACTTCCCTCATGTTACTACATATTTGAAAAAGTTCTTCTGCGACAATAACAAGTTCAACTTCCTTAAGCTAATCACTGATTCTTTCCCCCAAAGGCTACGCATGATACGTATTATATCTATTTACGTATATTTGTGTGTGTATGTAAACAAATTGCGGATTGCATTGCTTTTCCAAACACAACACTTTCCTGTTTATCAAGATGAAAAGTAAGGGGAGTGGCTACTTTTAAATATTTTTCATTTTATCTACTAAATACTTGCTCAGAGCATAAATACAATAAAAGTTGAGTATACGCAGTGTAGGTCAGTTGGTTCACCTTTTCACCTGTTTTTATTATTCTTCTTCCTCTTCTTCTTGATAAAAGTTGCAAGTTCAATGGGATTTCAATTTTTAATCGTCACATAAAAATGCAAAACAAGTTCGTATTACGTTGTTTACAGTTATTGGTAAAGTAAAGTAAATATGTATGTATTAGAGTGGGTCAAATTGTATGGATTGACTTTTTTTTATCAGGAATATAGGAAAAACGTAATCTACAGATGACTCTAAGAAAAATTGCTGAAGGCACCATAGCTGTAAGTCCGATTTCGAGTTCCCCACTTTTGCAAAATAGATATTTTGCCATATGAATGTAGGGTTTGGCCAAAAAATCTTCATAGCTTAGATAGAGTTATAGGAAAAATATCATATTGGGCTTACTTTAAAGGTATTTTATGTACATTTTATACGGTAGTGTGCTTTTATCAAAGTTTATTCGTTGGACACGATACCTACCACGTAATTTACTTACTATTGTAGATGGTGGATTCCAAAATAATTCATATTACGCTCATCCAGAAAACATTTTATTAACAATGATATTTGATGATAGAAGAGCCATACGTAATAAAGCTATAAAAAAAATGTTATACTATCGAGAAAAAATACTTGATCCAACTAAACTCAGAGTTTACAAAAAATATAATATGATTTTAATGCTTTAGATTATACTGATATGATTGATCTGAATGACTATAATTTACTATCTGAACCGGCATTCACAAGAAATATTCCATACGATCACTTGGTACAATTCTTAGATTATGATGAGCCAACACTAGATGATCCTAATATTGCAATGCATATACATACAAGGAACAAGGAAAGATATGTACAGTTGTTTCAAACGTGTTATAGAAAAAACGTGAAGGTGTTATGGCTGTTGCAGCAGAAAGTCGTGAAAAATAACCACAGCAGCAGGAGAGCAAAAAAGATTTTAAAAAATAATAACATAACATTACTTTTATTTTGAAATATACGTTAAAATGGTCAATTCTAAGAAAAAAAATAATTTTTTAAATAAATTACATTAAAATTATAAAAATTTGTTTTTTTGCTTATTACTTGAAAATAGGTTTTTTTTGAAAATTGTTTTCTACCAAAACGAATTCGAAAAAGAAAAACTGTCTCAATGAAAGTTGTTGGAAATAATCTGAACTTATTTTAGCTGTAAAGAAAATAACTTTCCATGAGAAATTTGTTAAAAATGATAATATAGTAGTTTAAAGTTCATTTTAGGCTAATTTCACATAATTTAAGCCTGATATCTCTACTAAAATTCAAAAACACTATAGATATTAATACAGATTCTGAAATGCATGTAAAATACCTTTAAAGTAAGCTCAATATGATATTTTTGCTATAATTCTATCAAAGCTATGAAGATTTTTTGGCCAAACCCTACATTCATATGCCAAAATATCTATTTTGCAAAAGTGGGGGACTCGTAATCGGACTTACAGCTATGGTTTCTTCAGAAATTTTTCTTAGAATCATCTGTCGATTACGCTTTTGCTATAATCCTGATGGAAAAAATTTTGACCCTGTCTAGTATGTATCTATGCACTAATGTATGTACATATTAAATGAAAATGTTTGAGAGTGTGAAGTTCATATTGCTATGTTTGTGTATGTGTAGCGTATAACGTGACGAATATACAATGTTATTTTGTAACTTGAATAATACATTTCTTTTGTATTATAGCATTCCGTATGATGAAAGCAAATACAATTGTATTTAAATTTAGAAAACTTATTTAAGATATGCCAAGTGAGTTTTCTTTGTTTAAATCGCTTCCAGATTGAAGTTAGTGTTAGCTATTTGCATAGAGCTTTTCAAAATTTTTACTCATTAGCATATTATAGGCTATTTCAAAAATGAATTAAAGTAGTTTGGTAAAAAAGATTATAAAAGTCGTAGGCCTTGCCTAATGCAAATTTTATCTGCGCTTATTTGTTAATGATGAAATGAAATGATGAAATAGATTCTATTCGGTATGAACTTATTATAGGTCTCTTCGTGTATAGATTCAAGATTCTTGCCATTAGCACCATTTCTAAATATAAATTTCTGTATTTCACATATAAATAAAAGTTGAAAAGAAATCGAATAACTTCAATCTATCAAAGTAACTACTAAAGGGCTCCTTTGATGCCAGAGCAATACAAATAATACAACTGGCCGGTGTAGTCATTTAAATCAACCATTTTTCAAAACTCATTCTATTTTCTTGAGTTACAGACAGGTTGTATAGTAGATTTATATTAGAACAACATTTCTTCGAGTTTTTTACTTGAAGATGAAACAAAGTCGAGACCGTATTTTTGTAAACCAAATATGGTAAGGAATGACAGACACTCTATAGATATCAATCGTTGGTCTCCTGAATTAGAGCTAGGCATTTACACAAAATAATATTACAAAGTTTTTCTGTTGGATATATCCCCACATTTTTGAAGTTGACAAAATCGGTACATATCTCTTTTCAATATTCTATAAGTTTATGGTGGCCAGCCCTTGATTTGCGTAGAATACTTGATCATAGTGCAAAAGTAGTCAGACATAAACGAACATTCTATATTCCCTATTGACTACTTAGCCTGAGATACTGGTGAGTGTCCGGAAAGCCCCCGGAAAACTATACTTACCCCTTAAACTCTCTGTCTGGTGTATTTTAAACTCTTATTATGACAGCTATGTCTACCAAGGGAATATATGGGGGAACACAGAATATAAGCTTAAGTGTGGTAGTTGCGTAATGTGTAAATATGTACAAGGCAGCAAATCAGCTAATGAAAATTAACGAAAACAGGAAAGCAAAACGATAATATCTAAAGAAGGAAGTCAAACAACGAAAGAAAGGAAGTAAATGCAAAAAGACGATATATTATCGAAATTTTATGGATTTAAATAATAAATAAATGTAAGGCGCGATAACCTCCGACCGGCGGGATGGAACCTACATGATTTAAGTCGACTCCAAGGAGGATATCCAAGGCAACTGGAGTGTTTTTAAATCACTGCCGAAGGGCGACTCCGCTTAGGAAAACTTTTTTCTAATTGACATTTTTTTTGTTTTTAATTTTCGATGTTGCTTTGCCCGGGGCGTGAACCCAGGATCTTCGGTGTGATAGGTGGAGCACGCTACCACTACACCACAGCGGCCGCCTTGTTTTCGATTTACCATCGATATTTAATCAAAAAGTGATAGATTCTTTATCGAATTTGTCGTTTTATTATAGATGTGTTAAAAGTGTGCTATCGGAATGTTATTGATTTGTTATCGAAAAGTTATCAGTTTTTTTTAAGTTGTCGATTTTTTATTGAAATATTGTCGATTTATAATCGAAAAGCGATCGATCGAAGTTATGAAGTAGATACCGACAAAATTTCAATATAAAATCAAACAAAAATCTTTAAATCGTTAAGGCACAAATAAAAAACTATGACTTTACTATAACAAGCCGATAACAAAGCGATAACTCGACATTGCTTTCGCTACACATAATCAGCCGATAAAAAAATAATTGATCGTTATCGGCTATAAGAAGCGGATGAAGCTCTCCTCAAGTAATACAATATTATCTGTTTGTGGTGAGGTTATGTCAATTTTGATTTAACTGCAACTCCTGGGCAAGCTCTAGATAATTAAAAAAAAATTAGTTTTGTAGACGTAACCATGCATATTTGCTCATCGTACATCACGAGTAATTGACACCCACGCCTTTTTTTATTATCAAGCTGCAAATAGAAGACACATAGGATTGAAGCTGGGACAAATAGGGTTTCACTGCTTTGGAGAACCGAACATGAATATTGGCCTATTTCGGCACCATTGGTATATGGCATAATTTTTAATTTTAAATATTTATACAAGAGTCAAATAAGTTGTTGTTGACACACCGTCAATATCCAATTCATCTTTAGTTTCACCAGTTTTGCCAGTCATTCTATTGCAACTAGTACCAAAAATGTTTAGTCACAGATCCAATCTGACTAGGACGTACGTTCATTTACCCATATTTGTAGTTCACAGTATCGAAATAATGTTTCAAAGGTATTTTTTTTTATAAAATTCAGCAAATAAGCTACTTATACTGTCAAAGTTTATTTAGCTTATTTCAATTTGCATTTTGCGCAATTTCGCTTTCGGTTAAGTGATAAACAAAATAATTCAGCAAACTCTTGCTGTGTCATGACAAACTAATTAAGCAAATTTATACTAATATTGGTTTTCGCAGAAAACTATCTTTGTACTCACTCCACTGAAAGCTAATCTTAACCCCCATAGAGCGACGTGCTCATTATGAGCCAAAAAAGTTTGACCTTGAATGTATCTTCATTGCCAATTAATGCTTTTGTCAGCAAAATTAATTACAACTAAAATTCTAAAACTTAGAAGCAAATTTAAGGCATTTTAGTTGCTTGTTACCATGAATGTCTAGAAATATCAATGAGTCAAGCCACCCTGCAAAAAAAGTCGTGCGCTTAATCCCAAAAGAGATTGGTCTCAATTCATCACTTTTGTCTCCATTGGGCATAATTGATCCCCTTTAGGCCCTTTCGGGTACAGTTGGGATTAGTCGGTTTGACATCTATGTAGCCCATTTTAAGAAATATTAAAAAACGGCAACGAAACGAGTTAAATAAAAAAGATTTCAGGTGATTCAATCGTATTATTTAAGAAAATGCGGAGCCCTATACCGAAACTAATTACTAGGACTAAACAACTAGGCTGGAGTTAGGGTTTAAATTTTCGGAGAATATTTTTGTATTCCATTTTGAAAAGCGGGCGGAACAACTTACATCAGGTTTTGTGGCTTTACAAACCCTTCGATTTCTGCCATGAAAAATGCGGCTGGGCCCTATTCGAGTCCATATAGAACCGAAAAGGGACTAGTCTTCTTATGTTCCCATATGGGTACAAAGGGGATTGGTCCTATTGAACCCTTTTGGGTATAAATTGGTACAATTAGTCTCTTCATATGACATGCACAAACAAAAGGAAACATTTCAACTCAAACAAAGAGATCAAAACTGGCATTGGTCGCATACTCCTTTGCGACTAATACCGGATTCATCCTTGAATAATCACAGTTTTTGCAGGGCAATTTGAAGCATAAATGGTTGTAGTAATAGTTACTGATTTGCTTAAAGAACAAAGAATTATGAAAGGAAACCTTCGTAGAAAACAGCAGCTCTAAAACCTTTAACAAATGTTGTGAATTAGCACATGCAACTCGGATAAATAGGTAAGAAAAAATTGTTGCCCTTACTATAAAGCAAAGTAACTTAGAATGATTCATTCTTGTTTTATCTCTAACTTTTTGTGCACGCTTGGGTAAGACTAAATGAAGATAAACTGCAGCCACAATGAGAGTAACAGCAAATACATAGAGCAAAGAAAAAATAAAGCACACTCTATGTACGGCCTAAAACACTAAAAATACAAAGGACCCTTCGTTCTAGAAGTAGAAGAAAAATGTATTCATGCATACAGTGGAGTTAGTTAGTTGTACTCTCTACCAATGTAACGAGGTTGCTAAAGTTTTACACGACCGTTGTTTATGTTTCATGCCATTTCTTTTTGGATTATTTCTAATACTCTCGTTACATGCAACTTTACAATGGACGCTCTGCATGAATGCGTTATAATAGCTGCTGTCAGTTGAACGTCGCAATGGCGAAATGACAATCTTGCAAGCGAACATCTCAAATAAGTTCTAAATGTAAAGGTGGAATATGTGTTTATGTATATGTACTAGCAGAAAACTTCTGTTTGCTCTAAATTGGCCTACCTGCATACATTTTAAAAAGCTTTTCATCTAACTCTGCCCTTCCCCTCTTCACTTTTTCCTTTCCCCTTTATTCACTCCTCCCTCCGTCTTTTTCGCTTCATCTATCTCCATCTTCGTCTCATCCTATCTCTCTCTCTCAGTCTATATCTTTTGTTCCAGTCCCAGTTCCCAGTCCCACTCCGAGTCTCAGTCTCAATCCCAGTCCCAGTCTAGTCTAATCCCAGTTCCAGTCCGTCTCTGGTTGGAAAAAAGGATCGTAAGCACTAATATAGGCAAATTTATATACCAAACTAGCAGACCCGGCAGACATTGTTCTGCCCTAAATTTGGTCTATCTGCATACATTTTAATAAGCTTTTTCCGTATAACTCTGCCCTCGTCCCTCTACACTTTTCCCAATCTTTGTATGCATCCTCCCTCCTTATTTTTGCTCCATCTATCTCAATCTTCGTCTCATTCTATCTCTTCTCAGTCCCCTTCTCTCTTTTCTCTTCTCTCAAGTTTTTCTCAGAGGGTGGTATGTATTTTGTTCCAGTCTCATTCCGAGTCTCAGTCGCAGTCACACTCCGAGTCTCAGTCTCAGTCCCAGTCCTAGTCCCAATTCGTCTCTGATCTACTTCCCGGAAAAAAGTATCGTAAATTCTAATATAGGCAAATTTATATACCAAATTTCAGGCAAATCGAATAGGACGTATGTAATTAGGTATGTGGGTATTATTAATTTATGTCTTTATTCAGCTTCGCATGCATATTTATCAGTTTTTCCAGGTGATGCGACTAAACCGAATATCACATGAAAATTACTTTAAAGCCCTCAGCAACAGCTTTCATTTGATATTCATAATCCATACACACACTAGGGTATCAGGGTCCATGTTTGGCCTATATCTCGAGAACCTAGTCACCCAGCGGTGTAAAAACTTACTCTGTACTAAAGCACACATTACAGCTTCAATTTGATACCCATAATGTAAAAACACTATCTAGGCGCTCCACGGGCCCACGTTTTGTGGTAAATCTCGAGACCTTAGTCACCCAGGGGTATGAAAATTACGCTCTACTAAAGCACTCATCAACATTCTAAGTTTACCCGGGTACACGTTTTGGCCTTTATCTGGTGACCCTAGTCACCCAGGGGTATGAAAAGTTACCCTCTACTAAAGCACTCATCAACAGCCTTCATTTGTTATCCATGTTCTATAAACACATTCTAGGGGTACCCGGGGTCCACGCTTTGGCTACATCTCGAGACCTTAGTACCCGGGGGTATGAAAATTACCCTCTACTAAAGCACTAATCAACAGCTTTCATTTGTTATCCATATTCTATAACACACATCTAGGGGTACCCTGGTCCATGTTTGAACAAAATCGACTGACGCATCCCTTCAAACACCGGCGACCAACTAACACACATTTTAGCCTCCTTTTATATATATATAGATTTTTATTTTCACACTTCACTACAATATTAAAACGAAATGCAGATATTCATTGCTTTTGAAATTCGGCTTAAAAATTGCACATGGAACAACACAAAGACTATCCTGAATTAAAAAAAATGTCTTAGTACTTCTAAATCGCGGGCCTCCCTCAGAAACCCCGGGTCCGGGGTAATATTCAATTATTATAAGCCGGTTTTAAGCTCATGAGTTCTTAATAATAAGTATAAATGAACACACCACTAAAACAAACAAAAATAAAAATGTATACAGCATATATCCCATAACAGCTGAAGTAATCTTTAAGAGGATGTGCCACGTAAAGTAAGACTTACATAAGCCCTTCTTATAAAACATTAAAGTGGGTATAATTATTCGATTATGAGTCTTAAAGTAACTCGCTTTACAATTAAAAAATAAATTTAAGGCACTAAGTTCTTCGAAAGATTATGGACCTCTACGCGTTGGCGATGGCGACTACCGAAGAAGATTTAAGGATGAGCTGTACGAGCTCTACGCAGACATCAAATAGTCCAGCGAATTAAAACGTAGCGGCTGCGCTGGCTAGGCCATGTTATGCGAATGGAAGCTGACGCTCCGGCCAAGAAAGTGTTTCTATCGGAACCCGTCTATGGAAGCAGAGGTAGACGGCGGGCCCCACTCCGCTGGGAGGACCAGGTGGAAAACGATTTGAACTCCCGTGGTGTTACCAATTGGCGCCGATTGGCAGAGAAAAGACGCGACTGGCGCGCATTGTTGAATGGCCAAAACCGTTTAAACGATTAAGCGCAATTAAGAAAAGAAGAAGAAACCTCCGAAGAGATTTTAGGCCAATTTTCGTCGTGCTCTTTTTAATTTTTTCTACAAAATTGCGGGAGGGGCCCTATGTTTTATGCCGACGCCGAGCGGGATCTGCAAGGCAGATGAATTTTCACTGAAAACTTTTGCATGGCAGAAATACACTCGGAGTGCTCGCCCAAACACTGCCGAGCGAGAAAAATTTTCTTCTGATTGAAAAACTTGTTTCTAAAATTTTGATGTTGCTTTGCCCGGGACGTGAGCTCAGGATCTTCGGTGTGGTAGGCGGAGCAAGCTACCATCACATCACGGCAGCCGCTCGCTTTACAATTACCGCTGCTTTGTTTAAGTTTTATCTGTCATGCGAGCAAGCAGCGCTGCTATCGCAATCCTTATATATAACTTATGATTTTTTGTTGGGTTTCTTTGTTACGAGTATAATGTTGTATATGTCTTTGTACTCTTATTTCATCTATTATACTAACTAATAACAATGCTAAGTCTTTGGGTGTGAATTGGTGGAGGTATTTATACAAACAACTGTACGTATGTATTTCCAAACAGGTGACACATGTCGTATGACTGGTTAAGTGCGTACACTCGTACATTGGTACTCATACGCCATGGCGTTTACTGCACTACTTTGGTACATGTGCACGTTAGTACAACGCAAACAAATGCCACATGCATATGTGTGAGTATGCCAGGTTTTGTGGAAATAATACCTAATACATTACAATTTCCCTTTTGTTGAGTGGTCTCATGCATACAGTTGTACATATAATGTGCGTGCACACATTAGGTTGCATAATTTTCTTTTCTAATAACAGTCTATGGAAAAAATCCCTGTACGTCTCGTCCAGCCAATTTGTAGGGAAATTCAATAGGAGCACGACGCAAATTGGAAAAGAAAAATAAATAAAAATAAATGTAAGGCGCGATAACCTCCGAAGAGATCTAAGGCCGAGCTTCTCTTCCAATTTGCGTCGTGCTCCTCTTGATTTTCCCTACAAATTGGCCGGACGGGACCTACATTTTTATGCCGACTCCGAACGGCATCTGCAAGGCAGATGAGTTTGCACTGAGAGCTTTTCATGGCAGAAATACACTCGGAGCGCTTGCCAGACACTGCCGAGGGGCGACCCCGCTTAGAAAAATTGTCTTCTAATTGAAAAACCTTATTTCTAAAATTTTGATGTTGCTTTGCCCGGGAGTTGAACCCAGGGCATACGGTGTGACAGGCGGAGCACGCTACCATCACGCCACGGTGGAAAAGAAGCTCGGCCTTAATCTCCTCGGAGACCGCAATGTTTCACACGTTCCGTTAGCCCAAAGCTGTTTCGAGATATAGGCTAAAATAATGAGATTGCAATGAGCCTCTTAAAAAAAATCAAATTTTATTTTAAAGCACACTCAATTATCATTATGTTGGGTAGCAAATCGAGCCGTGTAAGATGATCAAGCCTAATATGAATACAAATTAACATTCATAAATATTTGAGTTGTAAATGGTTGTCCTGTTTATTTCCTTTAACTGTCACATAAATAACTAAAATGTACAAATGCCCATCTATAAATTTCATTAAATGTGCGAAATTGTGGCAAAGCAGGAATTGCATTTGTTTTTTGCTCCTGTCATCTAATTAAGTCACAAATGCAGATTTAGTAAGTGTTTTTGATTTGAATGAAAACAACCTTGCGCTCAGCAGATGTTATACTTAAATGTTGTACTTAAAGTCTGAAGGAAAGGATCGGCTCAAGCTGTGAATCTTAAATATGTATCACAAATTTTAAATGAAAGTTATTAAGTAGCAGATGTTCCAAGTCTGGAGCTAGATCTTTAGTGGTGCAGATCCACTATATTCGAAGCTTTCCTGAAAAATCGAATTAAAACCAGCTCCTGAGTATTGGCAAATATTACTCCCTAGACAGACTTTGGGAGCTACAAACCTTTTCTTTGGATTAGAGGAATCTAAGGCTAACTTAAACTTGTAATTTTTTAGACGTGGTGAACTTTAACATAAAAATTTGTCGAAAACAACAAGCGGAATGCTCAGTTAAAATTTTCGAAATTATTTTGTGCTTTTGAAAAATTCAAACAATATATTTTAAATATTTTTGTTTATTTCGGCTCAAATGGAGGCATTTATTAACACATTCACTGTTTCCCCCTAATTTTCCTTGATTTGAGTAAAATGGTAAACGAAGAGAAAACTGGTTGAATAGGGTGAGATCGACGATCTCATTGTTAAATTCTTCATATCAAACGGCACAAGAAAAGCAAACACTAAATTATCTGCGCCCAGCGCTCAATAGTTAAATACTTATGAAATTGTGTTAGTATCTCATTTGGCACCATAGTAGATAAATACAGAGAACAAAATAATGTTAGGCAAAGGGTATGTGACCAGAAATCATTATAAGAGAAGTCCTAGTAACTTGGTGAAAGACATGCGAAATCGGTTGCATGAGTACTATGATAGGTAAAGTTCAACATACTGACTGTGCCTTGATCACATTAGCGCTTAGATCATGTCATTCAAATTGTCTCAACGTCTTATGCAATATATTTCATATTCATCAAAAAGAGCTGAACTTGCTTAGATAATCGATACTTGAAATCTAAATTTGTAGAGTGAAACTCTTTGAAACATTTATGGCCACATCCGTACCAATGCAGATCCTAGATGAAGCTTGTGTGGTTTTATCTTTGCCATGCCGGAGGCATACAAGACATTACTTTATTTGGTGAGTAGAAATCCCATCTTCTCAAATCGCCAGACGACTTAGTGAGCGCTCTGGTCGCCAACGAGAGCATCAAGTTAAGTTGTAATTGGAAACAATGGCATAGTTTTGCCTTACATTGGTTACCGGAAAAACCAGATGTCCGGTGAACTAGTTAAATATGGATATGACCATGAATCGTCTACTTTGCGTAGATAATGAAATTCCTGAGCTATTCAAAAAGTTTCACTCAACAGGATTGGTATAGTAGCTAAAATGGGGGCTTTTAGATATTCGTCGGTCTCTTTGTAATATTTTCCATTACTTAATTCGAACTCTGGTCTCAAATTAAACAAATCTCCACAGCTAATTATTTCACGAATAATTTCTTGGAATATTTTAATCCTTCAGCAACCTAGGAGGGTAATTTTTCTGTTTAGATTTATGAGTTTGGATGGATACATTTTTTTGGTTAGAAGGATAAACCTTTTGGCCTGCCGTTGCACTTTAGTCAATTCAGTTCTTTATAAACTCTTTGATTTTACAGTTACTCATAATTCCCTTTAAGTATATTTTGGAGGTCTCTGGAGCATATAGCACCATGAGTTGCTATATAGTCTGCCTCAACCTGAATCTGTGAAACCAAGCGCGGTGCTGTTGAAGATCATGAGCAGCTCTTAAAATTTTATATAAAAAGAAAATACTCTTATCATTGAAAAACGGGAACAGTAGGCGTATAATGGGTATTCTGACTGGGCACTGCTTTCTCGCGGCACATGCTATTAAGGTCAGTGATAACTGGTGCAGGAAGTTCAGGTTGGAGAGGGCAATGATCGAGCTTTTTTTTTGTGCACGCCCACGAGGCTAAGACGACGGAGTTTTTTTTTAACATAGGTTCTGCTTTCTGATAGGGTTCTTCAATTTGGTCGTTAAGCAAACTTCTGGCAACACTGTGGACACATTCAGTTTATGTGAAGTCCTTACAAATCGGCCAGCTCAACCTAACCCCACCGTAATCCGCATTACTCAAAACTTCAATGAACAACAAAACTGTGTACACGGAAAAATCCTAAAAATTCTCAGTAAAAAGTAGGGCCTCAAAATTTCCCGAATTTTTCAACAATTTTCACTCGTTTTTTTAGTTTTATAATACTGATACAAATATTTATAAATTTAAAACAATCAAATTAATTTAATACTTAACTTTAAAATTTGTATTTACTTACCTTAGTTTTTTATAAAAAATATACGAGTTTGCTTTGGATACGCCTCGCTAAACAGAATACGGTTTTGATATTTTTTTAATTTCAATAGTTATTTTTAACTTTAGTGCTTTTTATTTTGTTTGTTTTTTATTTTGTTTGCTCTTTACTTCTCTGCTTTTCTTCACTTTTAATGCCGTTTGAAGGGCTTATTTGGCTGCCTTGGGCAAACTTTTATATTTTATTGTTGTTATTTTCGTATTTCTGGAAATAATTTGCTGCGTCGCATTTTTTACGTTTCAACAAATTCAAATTAAAAACTTATAATTTTTTAAATTTTTTATTTTCACTTTTATTTTCATTTTGAGTTAATTTTTTAGTGTGGTTTTTTCTGTGGTTACAATTCAACTTCTTCAACTTGTAACGTTCACACTTGGCTGCTGAAAGTTTTCATTTAGCACGTCACTTGGCTAAAGTAATGTTTTATTTCTGTTTTGTTGTTGGTTTTTTAGTGTGTACTAGGGCGGGTCAATTTAAAAATCGCTCATTGCTCTATGAAAATCGTATTCTAGGGATCAAAATAAGAAACTTTGCCGAAGGAACCATACCTCTAAAACGAACTCTGATGTCCCCCCTTTGGGTCGAACTTTTGGGTAGGGGCAATTTCAGTTCTACCTGCTGTGTCTTGTGGTGGCTTAAAAAAAACAACACAAGCAATTTTACGATCTGCAATTGTGTCACAGTGATACCTTCATTTTTTAAAACGGTTTTTTTAATTTCTTTTCTATGACTAAGTTAAATTCATTTTTTCATTTACATATGTTCTGACTAAATAAATTTCTAAAGAGAAAAATAAACTCCAAAAAGAAAAAACATAGGCATTTCAAAGTGGGATTTTTCAAAATTTGCCCCTACGACCCAAAGGGGGGGACATCAGAATTCGTTTTAGAGGTATGGTTCCTTCGGAAAGGTTTCTTATTTTAATCCCTAGAATATGATTTTCACAGAGCAATGGGCGATTTTTTTGCCTCCCCACAAATCGACCCGGCCTAGTGTATACAGTTTATTTTATTGTTTGTTTTACCTGCTTTGTTGCCGCCATAAAACTAGCAAATGCTGCTGCTGCATAGAATTCAATTTCAATTGTTGTTATTATTGTTGTAAATAATTGAAAAGCATTACAAAAACTTAGCTTAATCCTATTTGCGTTAGTTTGTATTCAATTGTTACACTATTCAGTTCTTATTGTTGTTACTGCTGCTGCTGCACTTTGGCTCTTATTTTTAGCTTGAGTCAGTAAGTAACTTCTCGTGTTGTTCTGTTTTTTTTTCTCTTGTTTTTTATAGTTTTACATATGTTGTTCTTTTCCGCAAAATTGTCCTCCTATTTCAGAATCCAGCGCACATAATTAAGCACATAGATAGTGTTGGTATGCAAAGTATTACTTTCCTGCCTATTTCCTTCCGCCTTCACTTCCACTTGGCACCGGTCGTTTCATACAAAACGGACGTGCTGGACAACGATATAGTGTCAACTGTCACCGGCTCTGTTTTGCAGACAATGCGACAATACTCAAACAGCTCACTCACTGAATGACCGCCCAAGCAGCTGAACAGCGTTGGTATGCAGTGCCCACCACCAACTGACAGGTTTCCTGATTTTGTAAATTTAATATTTATCACTGCTGCGGCGACAATAAACTACAAGACGAAGAAGAACTATTTCTGACTCTTGGTAGAGACTATTGTTGCTGTTGTTGTTATGCTTGAGAGAATATTTACAGCAAAGAAGTTCTCAAAATAAATTTTAAAATGCCACCGTAACGAGACGTTAGAGAAGGAGGAGAAAAGATATTGAATGATTTTTCAAGTTTGAATTTAAAAGCTGCTTTTTGTTGATTGCAGCGTTTTTTTTTGCAAACTTTTAAATTATTTATCTTAGGTTCAGAAATAATTTTATTTTGCTCAACTATATCAAGTTATTTTTCCAGCTTCACTTAAAATATCACCAAAGTCGCAGAAAGTTAATTATTGAATTTTGTTCAGCAATAGTAATTTATTTCTGATTTAGGGTTTTTTTTTGAAGGATTTGGGCACATTTTCGGAAACAGTTTTACTGTTGTTGTTCATGAATACCATGCAGTTATGTTTGGCTCTGTATTGTTAGCTTGATTGTGTTCTAAATTAACAGTTATAGGTAACAAATCCAATTCAAACAGCTCACTTCTTACTCACTATGCGTTTAAGATGATATTTGTAGATGATTGCATAATTTGGCTGTTTTATTTTTTCACTCGTTTTTTTTTCTCTTATTTGCTTGTAAAATTTTAAGATCGTTCAGCTTCTCCACGCATTGTACTCTTTTTTATATTTTGCACTTCTACCTAATTGCGTTTTGAATAAAAATAATTTTAGTAGTTCGAAAATTCTTCATACAACTCTTTTTGATAAGTCTAGCCATTCTAGAGCGTCTGCTCGGAATAAGATATAAGAGCTTTCTGAAAGTTTTTTTAATCTAACAGCTGCACACTCCTTACATATTCCCCGCGAAAACATGCCCAGATGTCTCGCTACCTTCGAAGCTGGAGGAAATTCTTTATTTATTGAGTTAGAGGTTATTAACATCTTACTGGCACTACAGAAATACGGTATTTACTTCCTGCTGGGACACGTGATTTTTCTTCTACAATTTGTAGTGATTGACCTTCGCTTGCATATTGCCAAATCTAATCGATATTTCCACAAAGGTGTGCCTTCAAATAGCTGTAAAAAGGGTATGCTTCAAGCAAGGACTGCCCCATACAACCAAGATTTAAGGGTATTCGTGGGTTTATAGGGATCAGAAGCAAATCTTATCAACTGCGGAAAGAGGCAGATCACATCATATATGTGGCTTGTCCTGTTACAAAAGTTCATAGCCTCTGCCTCTGTTTCCTTGACTAAACGAGACATATATTTAGATTTGAGCGATGTTTTCATAGCCATTTTATGGGATTTGCTGTGTGTAGATGGTACATTTAAAATATGACTTTGCCGAAAAGGAGTCCCCATAAAGCCGATATATCAACCCAATTAACCAAATGTCTAGCTAACTGACTGAGTATCTTTCCGTGTTAAATATCTTACACCCCTTTAATCATCTCCAACTTTTTCTTCAGGTTAAATAATGCCAGTAAGCAAGGCAAGATAACCCAGAATATTGGACTTGCTTCATCTCCACTAGCATTGTTCAACTTTCAATAAAATTTGAAAAACTAATAAAACTAGGTTGAGAGGTCGATTAAAATAGACCGCACGGCACTGTCAGAACCTGCGGTATTTATATCCTTGTTAGGACTGTTACACTTGTAACGTTTCTACAAACTGCTGAGATAACTGTTCTCCTTGAAAAAGCATTTCTGGAACCGAGGCAGTAAAAGCTTAACATCTAAGGCATTACGAATTAGCTACCAAGTTTTTATTGTACTACAAATTAAGCTAATCTCACCAGGTTCACAGAAACAAAGCTAATAATAAATAATTGATTGCATTTGATTTTTGTTACTCACTCCACAGGATATTTCCTGCCGTCTAATATTAAATCATTCAAAACAACATCAAAAGATTCGCACCGATCGCCAGAGGCATCTATGTGACCGATGTTAAGGTACATAGCATCCAACTTTAAGTATACCGTTTTGAGTCACTAAGCAAAATCTATCGGTATGAATTATCAAAAGTACCGATATTTACGGTCCTCAAGCCTTTTTAACTGACTTTAAAAAATATCGTTATCAAAGTATCGCGTGAAAGAGCGATTTAACTAACAAAATTATTATTATGAACTATCAGGTGGTATCGGAATCAGCGTACCTAAAACTACAGAAACAAAGTCGTATAAGGCCTGACTTAAAAACTTGAGAAAAGAAAGCCCTTCCTAGTCTTCTGCATTGTTATTACTTATTTCGAACAAAAAAAAATATTTCAATTTTGACGAAATTTCAGCTTACAGCTATGGTGCTTAAAATATGTTTCTTCTCACTACAGCGGGAAGGAGTGCTTAGAGAGCTCTCTGAACAAATCATTGTCATCGAGAGTGCTTTGCTTACGCTTTTTAGCGCAAACAAGCATTTGGAGCAAGTAAAACGATAATGCGGAAAACCAGCCTTGGAGAGAGGCACACAAAATGTTTTAAAATTTTTAAAAATTATTTATATTCGATACCCGACTCTTAATACAAGACTGATTGAAAAAATTGCTATTTGTAACTCTCTTCGAGAATACAAAGGGTACCGAATTTAGTACATTTCTTAGCCAATAAGTCTAATTTCCAAAGACCTGCTTTTTTCTCGAAGCTAATATTTATTGATATTAGAGAAAAATTGCAAAGCTTACAGAAAAAAGCATTTCTGTAAAAATCCATTGTTACTAAGCTTTTAAGCACGCCTAAAACATTCCACACCATTGGGATTAATTACATATAGAATTAGTATGCACCTAAAATGGCGAATGAAAAGGGAATAGCAACAAAAAGGCATACTTAGAGACCAATTGCAAAGCGAGCAGCGGGGCATTTATATGGCTGCGTAGTTAAGGGCATCTGCCTTTACACTGGTATGAATGTTGGAGATTTGAGTTCAATACTCAGCTCCCGAAAAGCTAGCTGATGAAGAAGTGAAATTCAGAAGCATGTCCTAGTAACCATCGCCGTTTGTAAACTTAGCTATTTTTCTCTAATATCAATAACAAAACAATTGTATAAAGCAATATGAGCAAGTCTCGCTAATTAAATACCTAAGTTAAATTTTAAATATTTAGTATCGAAAATAAGACTTGTAAATCATTTTTCATTCAACAAGAAGATAAAAGATGCAAATCGTTTTTGCTAAACAAAAATGTGCGTTTCCCTTAATTTTTTCGAAAATTACTAAAAAAAACAAATCCCTTTTTTAGTATTACATTGCCTGACATAATGAACTCTCGAGTAGGTTGGTACTAGATATAATATTGGTAGAAATTGCTTCGACAATTCCATTTTATCTTCTATTTTATTGGCGTAACTAAAACTCAATCATAAAAAAGTTTTTTTTTAATTAAAAAACTTAATTCCGGCTTGGCATAGGGGGTTAGTGGTGGCGTAAAGCAAAAAAGGCTGCGTACTGATGTACTCTTTAAGCGGACATTGCATTGTCAGATATACCATTGTATGGAAATTCCATCACTTAGGCCCGGTTTTTCAGTACAAGTTCAACTCAGTTTGTCAGTTAAACTACGCTTAAACTTATTCTGCAGTTTTTCAGTCTACTTTGACTGAAGTGTATGCTAAGTTTAAGCGGCCGATCTGCGAGGTTTAAACTCTAGTTAACCTATCAGTTATTTACAGTCATACGAAATGGCGTCGAATATACCCAACAAGCATTTGGGCTTGAGTATCATTAGAGCTCATGTTGATAAATAGGCATACTTCTAAAATCTCAAGAGTTGTTTCGAAATAGTGGCTCAACTTGAGAATCTGAATATACTCAGCAAAAGAAGCAACTTTTTATAAAGCAAAATATGCTATTACTTAAGTTGAAAAAATGTAATTAACAACTTGTGGTTCTCTAACTGGACTCAAATGTAAGATTCAATGATGATGTAGGATCTTCTGTGTGGTAGATGAAGCATGCTACCATTACACCACGGCAGCCGCCTATCTAATTTATTTTTGATTAATTACGCTTCATTACTGCTATAAACCAGGTGTTTATTTCTCACAATAAACAGCTGTTGTTTCTGGTGGTACCTTCTTGGAGATTTTTTTCAACTCCACCTCAACTCGATAATCAATGTAGGATATCAACTGTAGAAATGTGTTGAATATTCATTTGAGAACTGTACATTTCTCAAAATCTCTCGAAATTATGATAATAATTGGAAAATACTAATGATGTTGGAGATCAACTGGAAAGCTTTTAATTTTACAAAATTTCTCAAAGGTTGGATAGTGACTGGAGAATGAAGTTGGATATCAACTCGAGAACTAACTGGTTTAAGAATAATTAAATAATGATGTTGGATATCACTTCCGGAACTAGATATATATTTCGCTGGAGAATTTTTTTCCATGTTTGTTAGGTAAACAAAATCCAGCTGTTGCCTTATCTACAAATTATCTAGATAATAAAAAAAACCAATGTTGCCGCGCAAATCAGCATACCCCAAAGGCGGCCTTAAAGTGTGACTGAAAAACTGCTCAGTAGTTTAACTGGAGTTTAAATTTGACTACAGTTTAAGCAAGCTTAGTTTAAGCTTAGCTTGACCAACCACTGACAAACCGGGCCTTAATATATAGATGAAACCTTTACCTCAGATAACTTAAAAAGCAGAGATGATATATTATATGACTTCAGAAGCAACATTTATTCTAAGAAAATACTAATTTAAGGGTACTTCCAGCTTACACCTTATTCCGATCGTCTTGAATAACTGGACTGATTTCAGTACATATTGGTGCCTTACTCTTTCAGTATTTTTTAGTTATATTTTAATTCATAATAGTATTTTTATCTCACTTCTTTCATTAATGTGTTTTTTTTCACTCACTTCTTTACTTTTTTTATTTTTTTCTTACATTAACAACACTTTTGTATTTTTTTATATCCCTATCAGCTGCACAATGCTGTGCTTTTGCTATTTTATGCATTTTGTATTCCCACTACACTACACTCTCTTCTAACATCAACTTTCTTTCTTTGCACTTTTTTAACTTTTCAAAGTATTGCTTTTTTCTATATTTTTATTCGTTTTTCACATTCTTCATATTTTTTTTGCTTTAATTTCTTTTTACACCTTTTCATCTGCTGTTTAATACACATTGTTCTTGTGCTGTGTGTTGTTTATTTTGTTTTAGTTTACTAGATTTCTCAGTTGCTTTATATTCTGTTTTGTGCATTTTTGACACATACGCATTCACCATACTCTCTGCGCTTAAGCTTTCAACTCGCTGCAATTGTAGCGAATAACCAAACATTTTCGTATTCACCATGCTTGCTATTCTCTCGTTTGACGCATGCGCTAAAGCACGCAACTGCACCATCAGCACAAACGTAATCAAGCTCGCTACACACGCACATAGATAGTAATTTCGTATTGAATGTAGCTCAGTTTGTTTTGAGAGCAACAATATATGCTCACCGTCCCATATCAATATGTATGCGACACGCTGTTTATCGCACACACTAGGCAACCAAACTCGCTGTTCGTTGTAGAAATCCTTGTTCGCTTTTTTAGCGTATTTGGTGCATACAAGTAGCTGCTGCTGCTGCTTTAAATTGCTTCGAGGTCCTTTGTAGTCCTTGTATTGTGTTATTACTATTGCTATTGTGGTTGTTGTTCTTGCAATTGCTATTACATTACTTTTACTTTCGTTGGAATCATCACTTTGTCGATCTTCTTTCCTTGACTTCTGCAGTATCTTCAATTGTTTGGCCACTTGGAAGTTAGATCTGCGACTGACACATTTAGTAGTCGCGTTACAAATTGAGTCACATTCACGCTGAAAATAGCAGCTGTTAGTAGACAAACCTTCACGCAACAAGATAACCTTCTGCAGCAGACTGTTGCTGCTGGAATGCGTCATCGGAGTGAGTTGGGTGCAGGTAAACTTATGAATGCTGCTAGTTGCTAATTAAATTGCTGGTTTATGGGCATGGTAGTGCTGCCGTGTGGGACTATTCTGTTTTTTACCCAACCTTCCTTTATTTGTAGCCTACTTTTTGGCGTTGTTTATTTGCAGCTAATTTTTTTAATTTTCTCATTTGTAAAGTTTATTTTGTGTTACAAAACTTTCTCAATCAATTCACTTTTTTTCTTTACCTCAAATTCTGCACGTATCCTTGAACTTATTTTCAAGCGCTATGATTTTCAAGGTTATCCTTTGTGTAAGAAATTCAATATGTAAGTTTTTCTTGCGTATTGTATATTTGGCATAATAAATTTCCGTGCTCTATAATCAAATTTGCCACATTTCCTTTCATTCACTTGCAGAAATTTACAATTATATTACAATTATTCACTTTGAAAAGTATGCCCCGTTTTTACGAAAAAGCTTCTTGTGCATTCCATGCACGCGCACACTTAATACTCATGCAGTGTACTTTTCTTGATAAGCGTATTCAATGCGTCCAAAAATACTTTATTTCACTACCTCCTATAAATTTTTTTTTGTTTTTTTTTCAAGTTACACCAAACGTCTTCACGTCAACAAAGCTCGCTCACTCCCGTCTTTTTCTGAAAATTTGCATCCTCCTAGTAATTTCCGTCATTTCGTAGTCATCACGCCGCGTTTACCATTTTACTTTTTTATTACCAGCTGTTTTTTTTTGTACTCCTGCCTTCAACTTAGTGCCTGTATTGAGTAGAGACGTTGTGTCGCCTTACAGCAAGCACTTCGCCTCTGCAGCTCAGTTTCAGCTGTTGTACACCTCTAACGCGCAGCACCACCACATCCTTCTTATCTTTAGTTGGGTCGCTCGATTGCGTTCTCGTTCTTTCGTTGCCTACCTCTACCACGGCAGTCGTTTTTACTCTTCTTACAACACTTTTTCGAAATCTTCCTCTTAAGTTTTTTTTTATTTTTTCTTTCAACTGCTTAAAGCCCAGCATTTAATAAAAGAATCTTTATATCTATTCCTCTTTAACTTCTGTTAAAACTTTTTTCCCTTCCACAACATCTTCCAACTCGTAAATGTCCTTTTTTCATTTTTCTCTTGCTCGTCATCATTCACTTTCTTGCTTATTCACGTTTGCATTACATATATAATTCGTGAGATTTTACATTGATTGATTTATTGACTTTTTAATTGCTTTAACTTTTCAATTTGCACTTTCTTTTGCACTGCACATGTACACAAACACATAATTACATTTTCATTTCCAATTTTTTTTTCACTTCATTTCAATTCAATCACATATTTTTTCTGCATTAATTTTTTTTTGGTTGATTATCGCGTACGTGTCTTAACGGTAAGGCTTCTCTACTCCAACTACTTTGGTCGTAAGCACGTTTCCAGTTCAGGCCGTGCAAAAGCTTTTTCCTATCGTTGGTTTGAGAGCGCATTGTGTCACCAGTCGTTGACTCTTCGTTGGTATTTTTGTGTTGAACAACACAGTGGTCGGTCCCTCACCGTCTGTCTGCTTGTATGCCCGTTTGTCTACCACTTGCTTGTTCGAATCGCTACTATTTGTGTTTATTACTGCTTTATACGTTCATTGGATGTGGGTTTGGTGGGAATACACTGCTAAAATTCTATTGTGGAAAATAAGATAAATAATTGCAAGGCGCTATAACCTCCGCAGAGATTTTGGGCCGAGCTTCTCTTCCAAATTGCGCCGTGCTGATTTTTAATTCTTCCTACACGTTGGTGACACCGGCCCAACAAGTTTTACGCCGTTTCATCACGTATCAGCAGATGAGCTTTCACTGAGAAGCTTTTCATTGCAGAAATACACCCGGAGTGCTTTCCAAATCACTGCCGTGGGGCGACTACGCTTAGAAAAGCTTTTTACTAATTGAAAAAACTTGTTTCTAAAATTTTGATGTTGCTTTTCCCAGGGCGATAACCCAGGATCTTCGGTGTGGTAGGCGCCCAGAAAAGCTTTAATAAAAACTAAAATATCATTGTATCCATATTTTCTCATGGATCAGCTTGAAACGCTGTTACTGCTAATACTCTGTCTAACGAATATTTGTTTGGGCCCCCTCCGTTGGAGAGCATTTTGATACTGCCATTACTGATCTTAGCATTAGTTTGTTCTGGCACCTTCGCAAGTTTTTGGAGAAGGTGTTATCAGCATAGCTCTCCGTATGGGCACTTCGTACCACTATTCATCTGCATTTTTTTAGCTTTCCAGTTAGTTTTCCTACAGCCTTCAAGTTTCCCTGCTGCTTTGCTTTAATAATAGGTCGAAAGGGACTGTTCCGGTGACCAATCGCACAGCTGGTGTGACAAGTAGAGGCTACTCTTAAAACTAACGCTCACTGTACAGATATGAGGAGCTTACAATATTTCTTAAGCTGAAGTGTGTTTATTTACATCATCGTAACTGATGTTTGATATATCGAAATGTGTCCATGTGATCTACGGGATCTCTCTTATCAACAATCAGTATGATACACAAATTGAAATCTCTCATGCAATTGGAGCCTGGTAAGGATTCAACTTTAGCAAGAATTAACCCAATATTCTGTGCTGTATTAATCCTTTCAAGCTTAATTCTGCATACAAACTTATGTCGAAGGCTTCAGCCCAAGAGACATTCGAAAACTCTTCCAGTAGCACGCACGTCTTCGCTCTTTGGTTGAAAAGTCTTCCCCCAATAAGTTTCTTTGAACTCGAGATTTGCTATTCTGACAACATCCTTTGTTTCCTCTAATTGGAACATATTTTGAAATATATGTAATGATCGTATCGGACACCTTTATCTAAAGGGACCTAAGTCTAAAACCTGAATTTTGGAAGCTATGCACACCACCGGTATCCCAAAGTCAATATCTACTGATCTGTATACTCAGGTAAATAATAACTCCAAAATCACCTAGAAAAGGTCTTTAAAAAACAAAGCACTCAAAAGCCGTCAGTTTTGCTTTTTGGAATATTGTGATATTTTGAATTGATCTATGTAAAGATCTTCGTGTGCGATTTGATTTCAAGCCTTCTAAGTTTCACTATCTAGTGGTACAGAATGATATTTCATATGCGAAAGATATCGCAATTGCTTATCATATAATATAGCTTTACACATACAAACAAAATTCTTCTCCAGCGGTGATCCTCGCAGAACGTACCCGAATATAATTCTCAATTCAACATTGTTTTTATCCAGGCCTGTTACTATAAAAATGTATCGGGCTATACAGAACGCAAAGTATATTTATTCTTACCAAGGCCTATATATAGCAAAAGAGAAACTGAAATAACTCCACTGAGTTGAAAGCAAAGATAAAGGAGGACTTAATTCCCTTCGCTGCTTTCAATGTTCCTCAATTGTCGCGAAGCAAGGACTGCTGGCATAACGTGCCACTCGATGGCCAAACTTGTCTAGGGAATAGCACTGGTAAAAGTACGCACCATAGTTAGAGATTTAAATGTGGCATTAAAACTTCTATTTAATCTGTCATAATTTGGATAAAATATCTTATGCCAAGGACAATAGTTTCTTTTTTCCTTGAAGGAAGATAATTCGCATGGAAGTCTTTTTCTTATTAAAGGTTGTATTATCTCCAAAGCTTACCTTTGTATGTTTCTCAACCAATTTATTTAAGAAAACTAACCAAGCACCAAAACAAATTAGAAGCACTTTCTTATTCAATCGAAACCATAGAAAATTTAACAAAATAAGTATAGTTTCAAAAAAACTAAACAACACGCCGTAGCTCGTAGTTCATGTCTCCGCTATTAAGCACAACTCGTTTTTAGCGAGTTATTTAACCACTGCTTCTTCAATAATTGCCGCTAGATGGGTCTCTTTGCGCGCCTAGTCTAGAGAGTTACAAGCATACAAGTGAAGCTAATATAAGCGTGTTAAAAAATCTTCATCAATTGGGTTCAACAATTTTTAACGGTGCTTATAATTGAAAAAAACTCCACCCCCTGCGGCATTTTTACTAGCAAAGTTAAATTCAACTTGAGCCTCCCACTGAGAGCGCTCAGGTGAAAAAAGAGGGCCTGAGTAAGAAATATAATGTATGAAAAATGAAGGTGTCCAACGAGCGCAAATTACTCTGAGCAACTTTTATGTAGCGAACAGAGAAATCATAGTGGTGAAAAGCTCGCTAGTGAGCAGGATGACAGCCAAAAAGACAAAAAGGAATATGTTATACATAATATACTGAAAGACGGAAATTCAAAAAGAGCAAATGAACAGCTGCAGAGTGCAAAACGCAACGACTGCTAACGCCAGTGCTAAATAGTTGGCAGTTTTACATTGAATTTTTTTTTGTTGCACTTTTGCGTGCAAGCAATGCCAGCTGTCAAATGCAGTAGTGGAGTAAAATATCAGCTACTCCTTTCCGCATGCATACCCACAAGCATACACGTGTATGTATGTATGTTCATATATTAAGATGTATGCCACTGCATTCCTCTCGCCATTGACTCCGCAATGTGTTGCGCATTGTTGCACGTTGCAAGCTGTGGGCAACATGTGCTTTTTGTTTATGACAAGTATCCAGCTGACATTAATGCTGCTGTTGCTCTGCGCCATTTTTTCTTGCTAGCATAATCTTTGTATGGTAGTTGTTGTTTTTGCTGCATATAAGTCATTTGGGATGTGGCAAAAAAGAAAAACACATTGAACTCGTCTGCTAGCGAAATGTCGAAATAGCAGCAACTTCCGCTTACAAGCAATGTAATTAAACGTAGTTACAAGAAAAACGACAGCAACAACTCATCAATGACGAATAAATCGATGTAAACGTGTCGTAAAGGTTATGTACATATGTATGTGTGATTCTCAGAATGAGGTTGGTTGAAGTTTTGTCGGTAGAGAGGTTGAGGGATATTTGTGAAGGTGATGCAATGCGTAATGAAGCTGTGTAGCATTGGATGATACGTAAAAATTTTATGATTTTGTTCCAGTTGCCACGTGCGAAACCTGCAGGGCTTTACGCCAAAGGAACTCAAAATTATAAATACGCAGAAATGGTTTACGTAGTAAGTTGTGCAAAATATTTATAAATCTAATAAATTTTGTTTATGTTGTTGCTGTTTTTTATGATTTTAAAAAATAGACGAGATTTTTATGAACATATTCAGACAGAAAATTCCATTTTTAATGAAAACTAGCCGCCTTAACAAAAAATTGTTTCAGTTAGAGAAAAAGGTTTTTCTAGACGGTTTCGCCCCTCTCCAGTGATTTGGCCAAGACTCCGAATGTTTGTATGCCATGAAAAACTCTCATTCAGAGTCGGCATAATATGTATATGAAGTTTCCGTCCCAACAGTGCACTAGAAGGGTGCATATAAGAAGCACGATGTAAATTGGGAGAGAATTTCGGCCTTAATAACTTCGGAGTTTATCGCACCAAGTGTTTTTATACTCAGCGTGTCATGCACACCGAGTATATTAACTTTGATTGCATAACGTTTGGTTGTACAGGTATAAAGGAATTGAGGTAGTTATAGATTTCTATATATCAAGATCATCAGTATCGAAAAAAATTTCATTGAGCCATGTCCGTCCGTCCGTCCGTTAACACGATGCCTTAAGTAAATACTGAGATATCTTCACCAAATTTGGTACAAGAGCTTATCTGGACGCAGAATAGATTGTTATTGAAAATGAAAGAAATCAAAAAACCTGATTATTTAGTAAATAATACACCTAGAATGTTGAAATTCGACGTGCGAACTGATATTGAGACTCTTGAAAAAAATGTTGAAAATGTTTTTAAAATGGGCGTGGCACCGCCCACTTGTGATAAAATCAATTTTACAAATGTTACTAATCATAAACCAAAAACCGTTAAACCTATCGTAACAAAATTCGGTAGAGAGGTTGCCTTTACTATAAGGAATGCTTTGAAGATTGAAATTAACTAAGGTTAAGGACCACGCCCACTTTTATATAAATAAATTTTAAAAGGGTCATGGACGGATAAAATAAGCTATATCTTTGCAAAAAAGAGCTTTATATCAACGGTATTTCATTTCCCAAGTGGATTTATAACAAGAAATGGGAAAAAACCTCAAATTTAAAAAAATGGGCGTGGCTCCGCCCCTTTTATGACTAAGCAATTTTCTATGTTTCGGGAGCCATAACTCGAAGAAAAATTAACATATCGTAATGAAATTGTGTACACATATTTTGCTTATTGCAGAAAATATTTCTAGAAAAAATGGACGGGATCGGTTAAAGACCACGGCAACACACACTACGCCACCAGAAATCAAATCCTTCTCCTTCTTCTTATAACAACTCCCAAGGCTTTTAAGAATTTTATCGACGTTGATAATCCTTTGCCATTGTAGATATACTATCTCGGGAACGAACCACGTTGGCCAATTTGGGTTATCCAACACCCCTTTCCCTTTTGGTTACCAGAGCCCTGTTTCCTAAATAAACTTGATTTGGCACGTTTAGTTGAGGCCCTTTGAATTTTAAAGCATTTGGCGCTTTCTTATAGGTCTATGGGTAATGATAATCCGAAGTTCGTGTCCAACCCAATTGTAAACCTCGCTTCCTGTTTATTTATCAGACGAGACTCTGGAAACTCCTAGTTCCAAAAAGAGAGTTGAGCCACTTAGAAAGTTCAATGTTCATGTCAAATCGTTCCCCACCTGTTCGGGCTAATACTTGGTGATATTTTGTATAACGTATTGGATAAATATCCGAAAAGATACTATCAACATCAATAAAACTTCCCAAAACGAAGAAGGAGAAGAAGAACAAGAAGAAAAAGAGGAAGAGGATGGAGAAGAAGATGATGAAGAAAAAGGGGGAGATAAAGAAAATGACTGGTAGTACCCAACTATGCGGCTCGTCGTCTGATTGATGTTTTTTTTTCATTATCAGTACCATCGGCAACCACAATCCTGCCCGAATGTACACTCTTATGATAGTCGTGCATATCAAGGACTTTTGTGGTTTTGGTCTGTTTTATGTAAAGCTACTCTTATGTTAACACGAACCAGCTGTTGTTTACATAAAATCTTGAATTGCTATCCCAATTTAATGGTACACGCACACTGCGGCTATCCCCAGTCATTAGTTTTATTTGTTTCTTATCGTTATTTAGGCTATAAATACATAAGTCCGTATATTAGGGTGTTTCGGTTTTAAGCAATATTTTTTCTGAACACAAAACCTTTCCAACTTGGATGATGGGATTGATTCTTCGCAATGGAATTTTTTTCCTCAATTAATTTTATGAAATTTCTAATAGTGAAGAAAATGTCTATGTATGTAAGTCATAACGAAAGCCGTAAAAATTAGTACAACCCTTATCATACCATAAATACAGCTGTAATCGTAAGAGCAACTGTAACTATAAGTGTATCGAAAGAGTAACAGCATATGTGGTACAAATTGTAACAACCACTGCTACAACAACAACAAAGTGTAACAACCATAACCGTAGTCGTGCATAACTGTACCATGACCATAGCTGGACCCACATATTATTTGTAACCATAACAGTGAGCTTTCACTGCAATAACAGTTTTGACTAAGCATATTCAAAACCATAACCTCAACAATAACCGCTGCTTCAACTGTTACTGTATCCATAACTGCAACTGGAAATGTAACTTAAAACTACAGCGATAACCGTAACAGTTGGGCGTAACCATGACAGTAGACTGAATTGTAATCACACATGTAACATCATCTAACCGTGACTGCAACTTTAAATGGCCATAACTTTTCATTTTCGAAACTTCGTCATTTGTGCGTTCATATTTGCTAAAAGACCTTCCCCGAGGTTGGGGGGATTTTTATAGATGTTGATGGTACCTTCTCCAATATAGATAGATCCGTTACGTTCCATAAACTAGCACAATAAAGTAACTAGTCCGACCAGCTCGTTAAGTTTTGATATGAACACATTCAACCTTCTGAGTCATTCTTGAGAAAAGATTTTAGCTGGAACACAAAAAATGTCGTGGTAATTGAAAAACCCTAATGCAATCACTGCCATTTCTTCTTTTTTTCTTAGTTGTCGTAATTTATTTTACTATCGCTACTATGATGCTCCCACTTAGTTCATTACAAGCAACTAAAATTGTATTTTATAAAAATTTCTATCTTTTATGACGGCGGCATATTGTCTATGATTTTATTGATTTTAGTTGTTGTTGCTCTTTGTTTTTATAGCTGCTGATGATATCTTATTTGACAAGCATAAACGCTCGAAATTGTGTTGATTTTGGACCTTTTTATTTTATGTTCTTCAGTATCATGCTTTACATTTTTATCCTTTCTTTATTTATGTGCATACATACATACATAATCGTTTAATGGCATTACGGGTGCCTGTATGTCTGCTTAGAAGTGCTTATGCAGGAGTTACTTGCTCTATAAAAGTGTGCACACAAGCAAATATTTGCATGTTTTAATATTAGCTATGTAATATGTAGTATGTCATCATTAAAACTTGTTTACGACGATAAAATTTTTTTTGCGTAAAAATTTAAATGGGACAACAGCAAAAGATAGGGCAAGCAGCAACACAAGTAGATAAAACTTCTACACACGCACGCACACGCACACAAACACTATCAAGCGGACACTCAGACCATTTCTGTTTACTAACTTAGCTAGTAGCAGCTGAGTTTGAGCCAGTAAATAAGTGCATGTTCTCATAATGACGTCACTGTTAACCCTCTTTCAAACAAGACACACATACACTGATAAATGCATAGAATTGCTTACATGCAACGTGTTGTTAGCATGCATTCGTACAAGTGCAATCACGAGCAACGAACAAACTTGTGAAGTAGTGAATCACTGCTGCATAACGTCGAACTGTCAGTTTATTCACTCATACGCCATGTCGTCCAACAACCCATATTTCCTTGCATACACACACACACACAGCGGCAGGCAACTACAATTTCGTATAGTTGCTTTGAGATTTGTGTTGTTGTTGCAATTGTTATTATACAGCTGTTACAGTTATCTTACGCCTTCTGTTGCCTGTCAAATATTACATTCGCAATCGTAAATGCGGCGTTGAGTATGCAATTGAGGATTCACTTGCATAGTTTCACAAAGTTTAATTGAAGTGCGCCCGAGTGGCACACAAGTGGGCGGAGTAACGATGGAAATGACGACGAACAACTAAAACAATATGACGCTGCACCGCTTAAGAACTTCTCGCACTACGTTGAGTGTTTGAAGATCACAATTCGTGCCAGGCTGATTGTGCCCGTCAAGCCGTTGAATTGGAAAAGGTCAAAGAAAAATGTTTGCATATTCTATTTTTTTTGCATTTTGCATTGGTATTTGTGTGCATATTTTGTAGCAAAATATTGGTTCGCGATTGAAATACTTTGGAAGTTTGCATGCATAACTTTGAAAGGATTTCATGTCGTCACAACAAAAGATTTAATGGCATATTCAGCGATTTAAGATTATGCTGGGAATGTAATTTGAAATGGAAATGGAAAATATATTCCATTAGTTTATTAAGTAAATATGTATGTGTATTGAAAGCCATGGTGCATAGCGCCAGCTTTTAAGAAAATGCAAATAAATTTGGGTCCTCACTTAGTTAGGAAGAATTTGAATTTGGATTTGAATTTCATCAAAAGCTTCAATGACGAAAATGCCCGCGGGACTTTGTTGTTGTCAGACACACTTAGAACAAAATTTATATAAATCAGTGTCCTAGAATTAAATGTTCGCAATACAACTTAAAACTTAAAAAATCCTCAATATTTGTTGACTGCCAAGCCGCCTTAAGGGCATTAGAATCCAACATGATAAAATCGGATATCGTGCGGAGGTGTCGCGACTTGCTGGCTTCTATAAGTCATCTCAATGTCTCTCTTTGCTAGGTCCCTAGGCACAGCGGTATTGAAGGGAATGAACTCGCAGATGAAATGGCTAGGAAAGGTTCCGATTTGGACAAAAGTGAAGTGAGACAGCTCCGTTCGAAAACCGCTGGGTTATCTCCTGGGGAGAATCGACGAATAAGAGAACAGAGCAAAGGACTTGCTATAGACCAACAGGGTTGATTGCGAAGTCACAAGGTCCTATGGCCATGCTTGGATAGAAAAGGCGCCAGTTTCCCTCTCAAACTGAACAAATACGCGGTGAGGGTACTTACGGGTGTCACCACAGGTCATTGTGCTATCGCAAAAATGCTACGACGGTGGCGAATACCAACAAGCTCCCTCTGCAGAAGCTGTCAGGATGAGGAGGAAGAGAAGCCGATCTACGACTTTCTCTGCCGATATCCGGGGCTTCAAAGATGAAGGCTCAGCTTTCTGGGCGCACGATTCTTTGATAGCCCGGCAGAGGTTGGGAAGGCGGACGTCTCGCACCTTCTTCGCTTTATCAGGGAAAGCAAGTGGTTCCTTGAGGACCACTAGGAGATAATGGGGTTCAACGAATGTGCCGCCACTCTGCACTTACTGAGGGACACTCACAATGGACAAAAACTGTCTCCGAGTGGAAGTGTGGGTAACACTCACGCACGCTCTCTTAACCTAACCTAACCTAGTCAGCTGCATATCGATAACAACAGATAATGACAAGTCATTGTTTTATTTTAGGCTCATTATCGATAGCGAATAATTATCGCTAAGATATCGGTTTTTTATTTGGCTGTTATCGCTGAGTCATTGGCGTCTTTTTCGTTTCTTGTTGGCGCATTAAAAGACGGGTTACAGAAGTGTCATCATTTTAAATTGAAGTTTTATCGGTATTAGTTTCACAAAAAGCTGAAGAGTCGTCGAAAACAAATCGACGACACGCCGAAAACAGATTGGTAATACTCCGATAAGCAAATCGATAAAATTTTAATAACAAATAATCAGTTTTCTGTAACAAATCGATACTTTTTCAATATCATAACTTTTTTCAATACCGATAACTTTTCGATAACACTCACTTAACAAAGAATAATTGATTACTTTTCAATAATATATCGATAAATCTTCGATATCAAATCGATAGCACGTCAATACCGCTTCAATGAATTAATAACACGAACTGCCTTGCCTTAATCTGCTATCTAATTTCGCTCATAACAACTTTACTATAGCATCTGGAATGTTTACTGACAAGATATCATCCGAAGAGAAAAATGTGGCAGCAGACGTCAGGTCATAGGCAGGAAAACAAAAATGGCTGACATACCAAGATCAAGAAAGAGAGGCATGAATTGGTGAAGGACTTCAGGCCTATAAGTCTCATATCTTTCATCTGAAAAGACACGCAAGAGATTGGTTGGCATACATATGACTATGTATAAAAACTTCTGTATGTGGCGGTGGTGGACTGATGCTGATATGTATCTTTATGATGTGCTGAGAAACTCTTTGCGGATGAGCCACAAACTTGCGAGCGTGCCAAAATGTCAGCGCATAGTGGCTGTTTCACCAGCCCAATGGGTGACATCTAATCACATTTTAAACCTCCTTTCGATCCAATTTTTATATATTACTAGAAGACCCGGCAGACGTTGTCCTGCCCTAAATTTGGCCTATCTGCATACATTTTAATAAGCTTTTTCCGTCTGACTCTGCCCTCCCTCCCTCTTCACTTTTTCCTAATCCTTTTATTCACTCCTCCCTCCGTCTTTTTCGCTTCATCTATCTCCATCTTCGTCTCATTCAATCTCTTTCTCAATCTCCTTCTCTTTTTTCTCTTCTCTCAATTTCTTCTCATTCTTCTGCATCCCTTATTGCCTGTCCCAGAGGGTGGTATGTATTTATTCCAGCCCCCAGTCCCAGTCCCACTCCGAGTCTCAGTCCCAGTCCTAGTCCTAATCCAAGTCCCAGTCCGTCTCTGGATAATATATTACTCTGTACTAAAGCACTCATCAACAGCTTTCATTTGATATCCATATTGTATAAACACTGTCTAGGCATTCACTGGCCCACGTTTGGCCTATATCTCGAGATCCCTAGTCACCCAGGGGTATGAAAATTACCCCCTACACAACTAAAGACTCTCCTGAATTAAAAAATGTCATAGTCGCGGGGCCCCCTCAGAACCGCCCCACCCTCTCGACGGGCCTGGTGATGTGCTATACTTGATATCACTCGCTATAATATTTTTTATTGATAAGCAGGTTGTTTAATTAAAACCAAGCAATTACACGGAAGTATATCCACACCACCTGAAAAATATGAGTAACACTGCGTATACGTAACATTTATTATTACGTATAAACAAATAAAAAAAATTGCAATAAAATAATATTGCGACTATAAACTGAGATACACTATTCTATGTCTCAAGTTAGATCAAACTACACACGGGGTGCAAAACAAATACAAAATCGGTTCAGCAGTTTAGGAGTCCATCGCGGCCGAAAATGTTGTGACACGTGCTTTTTTTTTATATATTAAGATGTACGAAGGCACAAACAGCGCTGAAGCACAGGAAATCTGCTTTCTAGAAGGATATCTAGAAAATTGTAACAATAAGACAAATAGCATACAGCTGCACTTCTATATTTTGTAACCTTTACCCCACAGCATCCTCGGATTCTGTTTTCCATATTTTGTTGAATGCGAGTTTACATAGCTAAATTGAGGAACTACGCAAGAGCACTCACTGGCGCGTGTCAAATATGTCTCAAATTTGGCATGATAATGCAATGATGTATTTGATAGCTTTCCGATTTTCTTTGTTGGAGATGTTATACGAAGCCCTTGTTTACAAACTCTAGAACTACGCTACGAGCTCGATGGAAGACCTTGCCAACAGAGGAATTCAGATTTCATATTTCATGCTTCGCGGGTGCCAATTACCAAATCTAAATTATTTCGACATAACATTCGCGATTTACAGTCGCTTCCGAAAGAAACCTGAAAAGTTGGAGATTCTTGGGCATTTCCTTTGTTTTCCAGCCTGACAATTTAATTCCTAATTGGGATTGTCCATTTAGAAATCGTGTAAATTTCCTGAACTAAGTAGCTAAGTTTATGTGTCCAAAACTGCGTTTCTGCCTGGGATAGTGGAATCGAATACCAGGTATTCTACCACCAACAATAGTGGACGATCGAGCATTTTATTCTGAAACGTAGCGTTACAATAGTATGACCCCCGTAACCCTTTTTCTCCTACGCCCTGAGACCCCCACTCTAACCCTTTTCACCTACGCCCTGAGAGTATACATACATAGCACATTAACAGGTAGCCAACATCAGCAGTACGTACCAATGCATGCGAATAGCATTGGGCGATAACAAGAATTTGCACACGGCACGCCCAAACTCAAACAGTATAAAGAGGACGCATTGGCTGTTGTCACTTCATTCCTCGCAGGTCCCTCCGCCGCCACCACTGAGACAGCGTCCTCGCAGGAAGCGCAACCCGCAGCCGCCGCTACCTTATCACCGTCCATCCAGTTCGCTGGTACCCGTCACTGCGTCCATACCGCTACAACTGTCCGCCCGCTAATACTGTCCGCCCGTCCAGCCGCCGTGCTAATTACCGCCACTGCGCACTTACCGCTGTGCTAATCCGTCCGCTAATACTGTCCGCCGTCCAGCCGCCGTGTGCTACTTCTGCCACTGCGCTCATACCACTGGTACGCGCTCCGTTGCCATTTATGTTGTCGCTATCCTACCGCCGTTTGCGCCGCGGCTACGACAACCGTCAGCCGCCCGCTATCCTACCGCCGTTGCGATGCTGCTGCGACAACCGTCAGCCGCCAGCTATTCTACCGCCGTTGCGCCGCTGCTACGACGACCGTTAGCCGCTGCTACCGCACCACAGTCCAACCAGCTCGCTGGTACCGTCACTGCGTCCATACCACTACATCCATCCGTCCGCTAAATACTGTCCGCCGACCAGCCGCCGTGCTAATCCCGCCACTGCATACCGCTGTACCAATCTGTCCGCTAATACTGTACGCCGTCCAGCCGCCGTGCTAATCCCGCCACTGCAAACCGCTGTACATCTGTCCGCTAATACTGTCCGCCGTCCGGCCGCCGTGCTGATCCCACCGTTCAACCGCCGCACCGACCCCTCTGCTATTACAACGACCGTTAGCCGCCGCTCGCCTCCCTCCCCCACCATCTTTGCACGGAAAGCTGCTGCCTCACTACCCGTCAAGCGTGTGTGTGTGTGTATTCGTCATTAACACATAACAACTGTGTTCTTATTAAGTGGGGGTTTGTGGGACCTCTACTTGACCCTGGATTGACTGAGTGCTACCTCAGCCTTCGACAAAACCCACCTCATAATTCTTTATCTAATATTTAGTTATTTGTTGTAGAAACTAAATTGGGTAATTGTGGAAAAAACCGTAAATTGCAATCCAAATTCTAATATGCCCGAAAAGTCAGGAATTTTCGCAAAACGACTTTTATTAATGGGTCATACATTGAAAACTAATTTTTCAAAGCTTCTGTGAACAAAAGCTCATTATGTATGCAAACAGTGAATAATTGTAATAATACTTCCATATAAAAAAGTGAGCTACAATTTCGAAGTAGTATCTTAAACTTGAACAAATTACGGCTCAAATACTTGTATATTGAATGCCTATCCTGCGAACTTTTGTGTACATACAAAATATTTGCACATGTACACAAAAGATTTCATTGATACCCAAATGCGTTTCCAAGGTAATCCCACGCCTGCACTTGATGATATTAGCGTGAATGAATTACCTTAACCTTCATTTTCCAATGTACTTACCTACTTTTCTAAGCCAAACTGCAAATAAGCACCGGCAAGGAAGCGCACGAGTTCTAATAACTTAAACTAAACTGCACTGCATACAAAAGCTTGGCAGGGCTATGCACGTCAAATACAATAACAATTATGCATTTTGTTGTTTACATTTAGTAACGATGCAGTTATCCATCAGGCAAGGGAATTGGTAACCAAGTTACGCCAACAATGTTTGTAAACAAAATTTCATTGCCAATTTCACAAATCAATGATTCTATACAGAGCAGTGAAAGCTTTTAGGCAGGCAACTGAGGCGAATTCAATTAAGTGCAAGATTTTGGAACAGTGATCGATTTTACAAAATATTGAAAATATCGAACATGTGAAAGTGCATTCTCATAACATTTCTAAAAATAGTAGTATGAGCTACGACAGCTCCTGAAAGTATGCACCGTAAAAACCGTTAAGCCAATAGAAGCCAGCAGGCATCACCAAAGAACTTCGGATCGATCAGTTTCTCCTTTCTTGTCCCAAAATCGTTGCAGTGCCCCAGTTATCTGATAAGACGGTGCAGTATTCCATTGATGAGAGAAAATCAACAGTAACGGATCTGCACTCGAGCGGTTTCAGCCCATCAAAAGGGCGCGCCTTAGTTGAAAAGTCAAGCCGGCGCTGGTTGAACTCATTAACAAGCTCCTGTTCAATAGAACTGTAGCAGCAGATTAGAGGGAGGGCCCAAATGAGAGGGGTTATGAGAGTAAGGAGACTTCTGATGAAACTAGGGTGCCAAAATGTTGCCTTCTCAGATAAAGCAGTAATCGTGGGTAGGGCTGTCTGCACACCCCTGTTCAATGTTTTGTGGGGGCAAAGGTGGTTCTCAGCCTTTACAGAGAGACACCGCTGGTACTTTCTGGTCCGTGAGACCAAATGTAGAAGATAGTTCTAGGTAGGCTTCGACTGTCTTGTAGAAGTTAAGCCGATTGTACTCTATAGAGTGGTGACTGATTGCACCATCACTGATCAATCCTTTTTCTATGAGCTTTGGGCTCTCAAACTTCGAAAACTGCAGTATTTTTCCCGACTTCGTTTTTATACTAGACAGGACAATTGTATGCTGGCAACTGCCCCTACTGCAAGTTTTAACTCAGTCGTTTACTCAAGATAGGACAGTCATCTAAAGCAGTGGAAAATTTAACAAGTTAATGGTTGGATCGAAGTTGGAATGGGATTATTGATTGCAAGGATTTCTGTAAGGAGCTCGATGCAAGCTAGCATTAGTTTTTAGTTGCCCGATCACTGTACCGGGTTACAAATAAAAGTTGCTGCACTGAAGGATGTGCTGGATTGGATACTATGGGTGGCTCTGGCTTCATTTTCAATTATTATAGATTATGATCATCTATATTCCAAGCCATGCAATATTTCTGAAACCATCACGTGAATCTCTTGGTACGTTTGGGTGCAACTAAACTAGATGTTTAGGGAATTCGAAATCCCGCTGGCTATCTTTGGTACGCTCATATATATAGGAGAGACCCGAATCAGCACCCAAAAAGTTGGGCAGACACTAGCTATTGAAGGGAAGTAAAGAAATTTCTTTTTACTTCAGCCGTATGAAGGATGCTGAAGTGGAAGCATCGAGTCACTTCATACTTGCCTTCTTCGTTGTCTGTATCTTTTCTAAAAATATTTACTTACAACTCTTAATTAAGGCTAAAATATGTAACTTAGCATTTAAATTGTGGTAAAAGCTTTTACTGCCAAAACTACAAACAGCCTGTAAGAGGTCCTTATAAACAAGCAAAAAGCACAAATGTGTTTGTGTAAAAATTTGGCAAAATGCCTCAATTAACTCATTCAATAAACTGTGCAACGCATATAATTAACATTCGTTTGTTGTTCGAGCATAGCAATTACAAGTACATACATACATAAGTGGGTATATAAATGTGTGAATGCTTAGTTAATGTGTCTGTTTGGGAGCTCATATTTATATATTGTGTGGGAGTTTGTTTGCTTTTTATAGTATTTCCATTAGTGAAGCTCTAATTAAATACATATGTCATTATTTTGTATTTCGATGTACATACATTGACATGTCTCGATACTTTATAATCTAGCCTACTTAACTGCATCAGTTTTTGGAAAAAAGTTTATATTGTGTTATTGTTGTTTGGAATATAGGTTTCCATGCAAATTTTATTAATTATCGATACGAAACAGAAAGGCGTGAGGAATAAACAGAGGAAAATTAAGCTTGAGAAGGGTAAAAAGAGGAAAAGCTAGAGGAAGGAGGAGCGATGAAAACGTTTTTAAAATTTATTTAGAAAAAAATTAAGTTAACCAAAGTTCGTACTGCGCAACTTCTCTAGGGTCTATTGAATAGGGTTAAAAATATTTTTAATTGCAGAACAATGTTTGACGGGAAGCTTATAGCAATAAAGCTTATTTATTATTATTATTAGGCCTGGAAGCACTGAAACCTTAATGTAGATCTATTATGCATGACCTTTCAACCTAATTTTGTACATGGAGGTTTTCAATGCATCTAAGTACCTTTTCAGGAGTTTTACTCCATATCACAAGGGGATTAAAAGTCACACCATCTAGATGGAGAGTCTTTGCCTTGCCAGAGCGATTTATTCGCAGAGAATGTAAACCGGCGTTTCATCCTCTATCTCACAAAACGACAAATTTGTGTATCGGATAGATTTAACGTACTTAGGTGATATCGTAGGCTACAGTTTCCCGTATAGTACCCAGGAAGAGTTCGTAGGTCCTCCCTGCTTAGATTATTGAGTTTTGGCTGATACTTTAGTTGCCTGGGCAGTCAATTCAGTGACGTCTGTATTGTTTTGTTTCCCAGTTACTTATGGTTTCCCTAGTGTGTGCTTTCTGAGTCCACAGAAGGGCTCTGGGCCATAGAATGCTGCTGTATCACCCCGCTTGGCTAGGTAATCTGCATGTTCATTACCTTCATATCCCTGATGTCCGGCAAAATAAACCCAAATTTGACTTAATTTTATTTGACCAATTTAAGAAAAATTATGGCGTGCAGGATTTAAATGTCAATTAGAAGTCTGAGTCCAAGTCCAACCTGTTTGTGTTGTTATTTCAAATTGATACTTGGCCGTTTAGAAAGTCAATTTAAGAAGACTGGCCATTTAATTTGGTTAGTTTCATAGTTTCGAGTCGATTTTATTATTTGATTATTCACTTATTGGCAGGCAAGTATCCGATTTTATTTTCTAAATGTTACATGTGCTTTAACTTTAATCTTTTTCGCATAAGAAACCAAGCGCTGTGATTCGTTACGTTTTTTGGACCTTGACCCAATACAAAAACAAACCTTAAGCCTTCCTATCGAATACTTCTAGAGTTGCAGTTCAAACTCGTGAACTCTCCAGATGATTCGCCATTATTACTATACGCCCAGAAAATATACATACGTAAACATCGTACGAGAGCAATTGCAATACCGACCTCGCTGATGTGTATCACTTCCTTGCTGCGGAATGCATTCATCCATTTCTTAGGGATGTGCATAAAATTTTTAGAAATTTTGGTATGCATACAGACGGCTGCTTAGTGCGGTGGCAGCATGCTCGCCTACCACAGCGAAGGTCCGGGTTCAAGGCCCTGGAAAAGCAAGAAAACTATTTTTTTTCAATTGGAAACAATTTCTAAATGGGGTCGCCCCTCCGCAGTTGTTTGGCAAACACTCCTAGTGTACTTTTACTATCAAAAGCTTTTAGTGCGAATTCATTTGCTTCCAGCTGCTGTGCGGAGTCGGTATAAAATACGTAGGTCCGGTCCTTCAAGGAGCACGACGCAAATTGTATGAGAAGCTCAGTCTAAATCTCCTCGGAGGTATATTACGCTTTATATAAATTTATTTTATTTTTTGAAGACTGCTATGCTGTTACGTTCTCAATCTTTTTCAGTTCTGAATTTTCATATTTTACGGTTGGGATGGCTCCCATTAGACTGCTCTTCATGGACTGCTGTTGGTTTGTTTATCGTGTTTATGGAAACATGATTCGCCACAAAGAAAGGTTTTACTGCACCATCTGAACTGGAAGTTTTTGCATTTAATTGTTAAAGTTTAAAATGAAACTAATTCTCGTTTCAGGCATTGTTCAAATACTGTGAAGCACATTATTCAGATTTCTTTGTGGGACCCAAGTGATGGTCTAATATACTCGTTACAGTCTTGGCATTTAAGTCCAATTCAACAACAATTATTTCTTAAGAATTCCAAAAACAAAAGAGCTTTCGTGCTTTCTCTTGTATTTGTAAATGGAACTTCTACATCTAAATACTCACTTGCCATCGAAAATTTCAAAAGCAATTGAGTCTAAAAAACATATTTTTAATTTTTATATCATTTCAAATGCATATCTATAAAAGTTTTATTCGAATTTTTCACATATTTTTGTGCAACACAATTCATTAATTTATATCATTGATTTTTTTGAAAAATATACTGAAATATTTTTAAATACACGCTTCACAATGAAATCTTAGTTACACTTATTACATATCATATATTAATTTCTTTTAAAATATATGCATATAATTATCTGTTTAAAGCATTACTATAAAGCTTAAAAGCTTAGCATACACAAAAATAAATAAACAAATAAAATTTTCACAAAAGTATAAAAAAGTATCATAAACGCTAAGACGTAAACTAATTTTCAAAATTTACAAAACTTTACATTCATAAATTATAAATTTAGCTATTTATAAACTTACAAAAAATACATAAATTTTACAAATAAAATACAACTAAAAATTACACTTAAATATAATTAATTATTTACATTAATTATTTGTCCATGTTTTGAGATTATTTAATAGTTTGCCAAAAAGCGCAATTATCATTTTGTAATTTTTGCATTTTTTATTGATATTAATATCTTTTTCCGTGTAAATTTAAGTTCTACAGCAGCTGCTGTGAAAGCACTTCGCTTACTCTACGCAGCGCGCTTAAAGCACCAAAGCTTTTGCAGCATAAACAAACACTAAACTGAATAGCAACTCTTCTTCGTCAACATTCCCGAAGCACTAGCTGCCATTGCTACTGCCATCTTTCTTTTTCGGCCGCAGTATGAAATTCAAATTATAATTCGTATTCACCGCATAATAAACATTTGCATTCTTCGGCATCACCAGCTCTTTATCAGGCAGCACTTGCGCTAGCGTATACTGTTCCGGATCCGCCTCGAGTCCGAGCTTCATCATGGCATTGCGTATAACTTGCGGTGTGCGCTCATTATTCCCCAACATAATGCTCTTATACAACACAATACCATCCAATTCGATATTCTCCGTTTCATACGTAACGCGTATTATATAGAAATCGGGCGCATTGTTTGTCTTCGCACCCGGCGACTGCACCAGTTGTGCGTTGATGAGCGGCGAACCAATATGATGTGAATTATTGTGCCTACCACTAACCGTACTGTCACGCACGCCATTCGTCGAATGCGAGTGTGTCATTCTCATATTCGATTGTTGTCCTCCTGAGTTACTTGAATCCATCGATAGATTTGAGACGCTACTCGAGGCAGACAACAACGATGCATTCGGCGCTTGTGCATCACGATCGAGTGAATTGTGACGCGAGCTATAATGCGAACTATAACTGTTATTTAACTCACAATAAAATTGCGAACCAGCACCACTACTCGAATTCGATGCTATTGAATCAGTCTTACGATGTCCATTACCGCTCAGCCCACCACCAATGGAGTTTGATGAGGAGATTGTTGTATTCGTAAACGATGTTGAAGCACGCGACTTACGTGATGCAGGTGGTGGCGATTCCAGTTGGCACGAGAGCGTATGCGCCTCCCGTTCATCCAATACCAGCATTGACGCAAACCAACGATCGAAATTTGAATCTTCGCGTAAATTGTAAGTATTTGCGGCACCCTGTAATAGTTTTATTTGCGCCAACACCTCAAACTCTTTACGTTTCTTGTCAAAGTTGATTAGTTGTTGTTCACCTATCGTATCTGGTATGGCGGCATGTATCATAGTTAAATCGGTGAGAAAGGTGCCCAGGTAAGGTATGGTGCCATGCGATGTTTGTGTGCTCTGTGACATGGAACGAAAGAAGAAGAAATAATAGTAGGCTCAGCTCATATAATTATATGCATTATGTAAAATGGGCAAGGTGAGCATTTCAAACTTAGGTCAGTTTGATTGGTTTTGTTATTGCAATATGCACTCACTTGTTTTTGTATGATCTTTTGCAGATGGCGATCGTGCTCACCCACCGTATCGGCAAATTTTGCAGTACCCTCACGCATGAGTACTTCACGTTGCGCCCAAGCATTGTTGTCCTCCGAAAATATTCTGGCAAGTTCATTGAAAATTTCCATCTGTAAATTGAGTAAAGCACAATTAGTTTGATTTGTAAAACAAAAACAAGCGAATAAGAGATCGCAATAACTGTCAACGAGTCTCGAGTCTGTTTTTGAAACATTGAAGATTTGGTTTAATTATGGAGTTTAGGTAATGGGCAGATCTTTTTGCATTTTGCTGAAAATGGTCAGTTAAAGGAGAGTCAGCACGAAGGAAGTTTACACGAGATATCTAGAGGTTCTATCCTGGAAATCATCTAATTGGGTTTGAATTTAGAATTGGCTATTCGTCCAGAAATATCAGCAGGACAAAAACGGGCCAAGCTATGGCAACTGTCATCAAACCCGGCGTTATTCTGACTCGCTCATATATTAGTGGCAGCTGTACTATCCGCCATCACATTCGTGAAGTTAGTCTAACGGGTATACCGTAAATACTTTGATCTTTCTGGATGAAGAATGTTTTACTTTGCTAGATTACCCTCAGCTCAATGGGGATACTCAATAAGAAGTCTTTCCTTAAGTTGATTAGAAGACCAATATGACCTGATGGAAGGTTTAGCACAAGAGAACTAACTAAGGAGTGAAAAGTTCTTTCAGCGCTGTATCTCTTGACGTCCCAACAGTGTTCCCAGCGGGTTTGGGGGTTAGAATATACCCGCGCTAGGTATGCCTGTCGTAAGAGGAGACTAAAATACCAGATTCAAGGGGTTGTGTAGCGCAACCCTTTCTGGTTGCCAGCGCAATATATAGCTTCTCAAAACCCAGAGGGAGGGCCTTGCAGGTCGCATGTGGTCATAACAAATCGTTCCCGAGAGGGTCGGGCTGGTACCGGAACGTACCGGATCTGCATCCGGCAAAGGACCATCAACATCGATAAGACTCCCCAATGCCTTCGGGGAGTGTCCTTATCGCTACAACAACAACAACGTCCCCACAGTTTCGGACATGTAGAAGCAGCATAAACTAACTCCTTGACTAGTGGTTATTTTTTATCGACACTGACAAGGGTCAATTAGAGATCCCACAAGCCCCAACTGAATAAACTGAATAACAGTATTTAAGGGTCAAGTTCGAATACACACACATACTGCTTGAGATGATGGAAGGGCAGCAGCTTTTCAAACCCAGAGGTGACGAAGGACGAGAAGAGCTGGCTTATGCCTTTGGGACGGATGAAGTAGTAAAGGGCACACGGTGTTAGAAATCGCCCCTAAGGCGGATTGGTTGGTGGTTCGCAACAGTGGGCAAATGATCGTGGGGGCAGCCAAGCAAACTGAGTCGAACAAGCACCAAAACAAACGGGTAGGAGGATCGGGACGAGAACAGTTCGAGCATCGGTATAATAGCGGGTGGCCAGTGTTCGAGGCGGCAGCGAGGAATATCAGGATGCCAAAAGTCGGCAATGGTATGATAAGGTAAAAGCAGCAGAGAGTTCGGTACGGCGAGCTGCGAAAGTTGAGTAGCGGTAAGAGCAACAGCAGGTGTAGGCGACGAAGCGCGCGTACCTGCCCGGAGGACTCGCGCATCATGAATGGAAAAAGAGATGTGGAGATCGGGTACACTTCAGCAATGTTTTCTCTTCAGGGGTAGTCGGGACAGAGATTTTCGTTCGACGGGTGGTCATCCATAAAAGGGCTTTGGAGACACGGGATAATGCTGGCACACTTGCTGGATACCCGCACTTCTGTATTTGGACACTATATAAAAGGTGATAATGTGAGACGGGGCTGTGCGGTGTGCGCCAGAGGCCGAGTTTCCTCCCATCTCGCAGACTGACAAACCTACGATCGAAGCCTGAGCGGTGGGAAGGGAGCTACATAGTTATTAAAGCAACGGGGGTATGTTTCATTTCAAGGCATTTTACGTGCCAGATTCCAAGCCTAACGCACAACGCAGGAACGGGATCTGGATTTTAATCGCCTTTCACGACAGGCATATATTCTAAGCTCCCTATAATCCCGAAAGCCTTACTAAAGAAATAATGCATTTTAGAACACGTCTCATGCATTTAGAAGTCTCACTTACCTTTTCTTTGGGTAGCACCGCCCACACTTTTGTAAGTCTATAAATTGGATTCGATTGCAGTCCCGAAATTATCGCCTTCAACGATGAGAAATTCTTCAGCAAGCGCAATTCTTGTGCAATATCAATCCAGGTGGCAATATTTAGAGCGCGCTCCTGAAAAAAAAATTAAGGTGAATATAAAGACGCCTCTTTCCACACAACTCACAAACTCACCTGTGGTTTAAGTCTTGGCTCAATTAAAATACTAGAAATAACCCTAAAGAGTACAGCATTGAATTGATTTATTGTAGCCACAACCGTTTCTGAGCCACTTTTATCACGACGCGCCCACGTTGCACCCAAACACTGATGAGGTATCAAACGTTTAAATAACTCCGAGTCCATGCGGGTCAGCTGTTCGGCAAAGTGACGCACTGGCACGTGTGGAAAACGAAATGCCTGCAAAAAATGTGTGGGCCCACGAAATGCGGGCGCCAAACAGAGACCGGCAAATTGTTCCGTGAAGTCTTGATTGTAATGCTGATGCAGCAATCCGACGCTCATGCTCATATTCATATTTATATTATTGCCATTACCAGCATTACCACCAAAGCCGGTGGCCAGCCAAGGTGGCATACTACTTTCGCCATACATCTGCTGTCGCAATATGCGCTCCAATCGCTGCAAGACTTTCACATGCAAATCTGAGCGTGACAAGCGTTTGGAAGCGAATGTTAATATCTGACGTAGGTTGTCTTCATTCCAATCCTCTGGAAAACCATCCAACCACACATGCAATGCTGAGACTAGAGTTTTCTTGTGCTGCTCGTGTATTGACGCTGTAGGATCATAATTGACGTCGTCGAGTTGTTGATGCTCTTCGATTTCTTCCAAATGTTTGTCATGCAGTGCATCATAGCGTCTTATAAGTAAGCTTAGCACCTCTTTGGGTGTGGAGAAAGTGCGATATGTTGATAGAAATACATTGATAAATGTTGACTCCAATTCACCGTCGTCTGTCGCTAACGCTTCAACTAGGCGCGCCAATGTGGCCGCCTTTACGAAGCGTACACGTACAGTTTCCCATTCCAGGTGACTAATTTCATCGTCCGAGTCCTAGAATGAAAACAAACAAGCAAATATTAGAATGTGTGCATAGAGGATAAAAAAAGTTATTAAAATTCTTATACATTTTCATTTAGGTCAGTCAAGCTGTTTGTGTATTTTAGGCAAACACATTTAATTAAAAATTTAGCTCACTCTTTGGCTAGCAAGTGGTCGTGTCAGTCATTCAGCAGTCAGTCGAGTTACTCAGACAGCCGGCTATTACTTACGTTATTCGCCGTTGGTGTTGGTCGATGATAGCGCACCTTCTTAAGGTAGACCGTAAAAATGGCATTCTTCTCATGCTCCTCGCCCCAAAGACGCCACGTGGGCTAAAATGGTACATAAATCAAAAAGGAAAATGAAATTTTATTACAAAATTCAATTATCGGTAAGCATTTGATGTTTGTAAGGAAGAAAGGCTTGGAGTGAAACTTATGACTAGGTCAAGTATATCTAAATGTTCATATATATTTTTGCTACAGGCGTTCATACACAAAGAGTAAATGAAGGAAGGTGTATGTGGGCTGACAATAAATTAGTTTTTGACATTGGCATGATATATCGTTATACTCAAAGTTCGATGGTATGTTAAAGCAAATAAAATATTTAGTGTAGTTGATGTGGTAGTTGACAAAATGGGCGACGATGAAAATCAATAAATAGAAAAGTTCCATTAGGATACACTTCGGAAGTTCGAGTTAACCGAGTTCTTACAACATTTACTTAGATATGCAAAAGGAAGAACAGAGAATTTACAGAATGGTGAGGCACTTTACATGGATTATCATCGAGAATTTGTTATGATGCTCTCACACACACAATCACACCATAACGGCGGGTTGGTAAAAGTCGTCGATTCAAGGTGAAAGAAAAGGGCGGTGGTGAATTCGTTGGACGGTTGGTTGAAGTCATAATATACGGTCGGTGAAAGAGGGGTCCAGTGAATCGGCCTACGAATATTTAAAGTCAGATGTGGAGTCGTTTAACAGTTTATCGTTTCATATCAATTAGATTCTGCTTACATTCTCGACCTTTTGTATGTATTGTATATCGAACTGAGCGAGTCGAAGTTAAATGTATTTTAATATATTTGGTAGTTTCATTAAGCTCGCTATTACAGTGTTGGTGACTGTTGTTACTTTTCTTTTTTCGCCCGTGGAAGAAGTCCCTGCTCGGGCGCGATGCGCATGCAAGCTCGTCACACTTTAAATAAACCTTTTTTCAGCCTTTTTAAAACCAGACTTTATAATTATTCCATGTATGAAAATACCTAATAAAGAATCTAACCGGACACTATTTAATAGACAATACCTCAACCAATAATATAAAGATCACCATAACCTTGAAGGATATAGGGTATATAGAAAATGATGTCGAGCCTGTATTTAGAACTCGTTAGAAAAAATTTCGAGAGACCAATCATTAAAATCTAATCACATAAGAAAAGCTTCCTTAAAGTTTGTGATATTAGTTAGAAATAGAGCTTCCGATTTTTTCTCGTAAACAAACAAGAACTTCGTGACTTGACAAATCGAGAGTTCCGCTTCTCGCGAGTACTCATATCACGAAATATTCTTAAATCACACTAGCTTATCGACAGTCAATTAAGTTGCTGTATTGCCTGTTTTATATGCAATTTTTTGTTCTATACGTGTGGTTTTGTGAAAACTTTCACTAATGTTCCAGATTTAGTTGAATGTCGAGAAGCTCGCCAACCTTACGGGTTTTTTTTAAGTTCGATAATTTCGCGAAAAGCCGATACTTGCGCAAAATCTCTTCTGGAAAAAGTGCGAGAAACCTTAAACTCTAATTGCGTCCTTCGTATGGAATAAAATAAAACACGCTTCGGGAATTTTTTTTTCAATATATATGAATTTTGAGAGACCTATAACTTGCGTCTCGTTGAAGTAAAATTGATTGCGCTGTTAAAGTGCATACTCAAAAAAAAATTCGAAAACACTCTAAATTGAAACACTAAATTTCATTAAATTTTCTTGAATTTTCAAATTTTTTCGAAAACGTTTTTAGAATAAGTTTGTATGGTAACTGTCAAACGACCAAAGAGACGAATTCTGTTTAACTGAAATAAAATGTGCTACAAACTGCAATATCGCTTTATATGGTGATCTTGCAAACTTCTTATTAGGCATTCGGTTTATGTACGCAAGGGAAAAAGCAAAAACGAGCAATATTTTCGAAGAAATATTTGGGTTATAAATAAATGTTCATATTTCCATTTAAAACCAATCTACTATTTTCCAGACAAATTAGCATTAAGTGACTGTAGCGTCAAATAAACAACCAGCATCCGCTCAATGAACTAATGAATGCAATGTAAATTATAATTATGAGACTCATAAACACAGAAACAGATTCCATTACAAATAGAAATTTCCATATGAATATGAACGCACTGGGAGTATTTAAAAAATTAGTTACAAATGCGCTGAAAAATTAAGTAAAAAGCACGATCAACAATGCAAATGGACCGCACAGACTGAGAAACATGAACAATATGCGGACGGTTCAGAGTGGCTGATATCTGACTTTCAATTTGTATAATTGTATGTGTGGCATTACAATTAAACTTAAAAAAAGCAACTAATTTTTCACACAATTACGCGTTTAGCATATTAATGTGCGGCAGTTTGGTTGTAACAAAGCGCACACAGCAGCCGACAACCCCGCCTAAAATCCGGCATTACCGAGCCATTGTCGATTGACTGGCGTGAGATTCGCGTTTTCTAATTGGCGCTCAATGGAACGCTTTCACTAGCTAAAAGCGGCCTCGTTCATGAATTCAATTATGCATCCGTTTAATGTTAGACATCCAAAGTTTATTTGCCACATATAAGGAGCAATCACCTACTATGGGTAGAAGCCAAACCAAAATAGTCGCACTGCAAGTTCATTCAATAATTTATTATTACATAATTGGTTTATTGCATGTACAGCGTTTATGTAGATATAATACATGTGATTCAACGCACAGAGTTCTTATGAGTTAGCCTTGCATGCAGTTGTCTCCCAGATCGAGAAATCCTTAGCGTTCAAGGAATACACACTCATAGCTTTCCTCGGCATTGAGGGAGCTTTCAACAACGTTACGCCCTCTGCGATACACTAATGAGCTTGGGGGCCGATTCGGGGCTAGTGAAACTTGGTCAGCAGTCACTGTTGCGTAGAAAGGTTCACGCCGATCTGGCTGATTCAACGGTGGCCAAATACATACGAAGAGGCGCCCCGCAGGGGTGGATAGGAAACTATCGTGGAGAGAAAACGCTCAGGAGTGTGTGAAAAAAGCAACGGTGGCACTGTACAGCTGTAGGGGAGCTGTTGCGCGAAGATGGGGTTTATCACCGGATATTACCCTGTGGCCCTACGCCGCTGCGGTTAGACCAATTCTCTTATACGGGGCAGTGGTCTGGTGGACGAGCTTAGATACTAAATCAAACCTACGGGTATTCCAGAAGGTACAAAGAAGTGCTCTAATCTGCGTGGGGGTGCCACCCCTGCGGAGGCGCTGGACACTATTTTTAATGTTTTGCCAACAGATTTAATGGCCAAGCAATGTGCGGCCTTTTCTGCTCTGCGGCTGCGAGAGTTATCCGGATGAAGAGACAATTTGGATGGCCATGCAGCTGTCCTTAGGTATCTGGATTCGCCTTCGTCGGACACTATTGCGCTCCGACTGTATTTTTCAATATGAAGTACGAGGTTATTATCCCGGATAGGGATTATTGGTTGAAGGAGCCGCCGGACCTGAGCGATAGGCTGCAGATATATACTGACGGCTCCAAACTGGATTATAAGGTGGGTAGCGGTGTCTTTGCACCTCAACTAGGGTGGAATCTATCATTTAGCCTGACCGATCATTGCAGCGTCTTTCAGGCGGAGGTGGCTGCTATAAATAAGGCCGCTGATCACCTGGGAAAGGCTGTTCACGGCTATAACCAAATTTGTATTTACTCTGACAGCCAGGCTGCACTAAAAGCACTTTCATCAGTCACATGTAAGTCCAGGACAGTAGAGAAGTGCCGCAAATCTCTTAAGCTGAGCAAACTTCCCTCAGTCTGGTATGGGTGCCTGGACACTCGAATATACCGGGCAATGAGATGGCTGACGAACTTACAAGAGGGGGCACATCCGTTCCGCTTTCGTCGTCCTGGAAGGGATTGAGCGTGCCGCTCGCTACCTGTAAGGTCATTTTGAAAGGGACTTTCCGTAGGAAGAGAGTGTGAGATGGAGCAATCTTGAATCCTGCTACCACTTCATGCTCGTGTGGCTTGAATGGGACGCGAGACGCACAAAAATTCTCCTTCTTCTTGGTAGGGGGCATATCTCTGGTGGTTGGACTTATAACCGGCCATCGGGAGGCACGCACAACGGCTGGGTGCTCCCTATAATGATTACTGCAGGAGCTGCAAAGACGAAGAGGAGATAGAAAGAGTCAAACATTTTCTGTGCGATTGTCCCGCGCTTTGGCACAAGAGGAAAAAATCTCTGGGATCTCCCTGCTTTCATGATCTTTGTGATCTGGCTTAGTTGGAACCTAAGAAACTCCTGACGTTTGCTGTATCGAGCTGTTGGTTTTGAGTAGGGGAGAGATCCACGTGGTATCGCAATGGGACCTTTTTGGGCCTAAGTGCACTGGTGCTGCACGCACTCTAGCCTAACCTAACCTATGAGTTAGTTAAGTTAATAATCAGCTGATGAGGTGGCAAATGTTTGAAATAAGAAAAATACGGCATTTCTTGCTTGTGTAAAATTCAATTTTGAGGGCAAAGAACATTTTTTATATAATTGTGCCTCTTCCTTATAAAAACAAATCCAACCAATATGAATACTTCCTTATTATTCTTTCAGTTTTCTGCTAGAATAGTCTCGTCTACTTTATGCTTTACTCATATTTGGTATGTGCATAAATATTTATTTTTCCCTGAAGATGTAAGCATGCCAATTAAGTTATTTTCAACGGAGGTACAAAATTTCACAAGCATGTTTGTTTACATGCATGCCAAATTTTATTTTATTTATGTAAAGCTATGGAATTCCACGCATTACCCAATCGACAGTGAGTTGTGGGAGCAAGGCGTATTTACTTTTCAATTTCACGCCGATGTGTTTTTTTTTGTGTTTAAAAATTCTTCAATAAAAAAAAATTATAAATAAAAAAGTTAAGAAATGTAAGAACAATAAATAATGTTGTTTTATGTTTCTTAACTTGAATTATTTTAGAAATCGAACACGAGACACAAATAAGTGATAAGCTATAGGATTGGCTTGGGGTCTAGCAGCCCCAGAATGGATCTATATAATAATATAGGACTTGTCTTAAACATTTTCTTCCTTCTATACTAATTTAAAGATTTATCAAACTAGGAAAAAAAATATATTATAACAACAAAAATTGCAAGAAGCCATTGTTAAGCTGGCTCTGGCCTTCAATGCATTCAAATCGAAAGGGCGCAGTTTAAACTAAATGTTGTTGCTCTAGAATTCTTACATACAGTTAAATAAAAATAAATGTATGGCGCGATAACCTCCGAAGAGATCTTAGGCCGAGCTTCGCTTCCAATTTGCGTCGCGCTCCTCTTGATTTTTCCTACAAATCGGCGGGACGGGACCTACATGTTTTATGCCGACTCCGAACGGCATCTGCAAGGCAGATGAGTTTTCACTGAGAGCTTTTCATGGCAGAAATACGCTCGGAGTGCTTGCCAAACACTGCCGAGGGGCGACCCCGCTTAGACAAATTTTCTTCTAATTGAAAAAACTTGTTTATAAAAATCTGATGTTGCGTTACCCGGGGCGTGAACCCAGGATCTTCGGTGTGGATCGCGGAGCACGCTACCATCACACCACGGCGGCCGTACAGACAGTTGCGAACACGAAAATAACAGTTTCAATTTTATCAAATTTTGCCAATATGATAATTTAAGTGAGTGTTGTATGTAAAAAAAAACTTACAAACGAATATCAAAAACCGAAACAATTCGAAAAGTTGGGAAATTTTTACGAAAATTTCGAACTTTTCAGACATTTTTTGATTATGCAGCTTCGTAGCCCAATCAATTTTAGTCCAACAACGTACATGTTAAGAAATTGATCAAAATTCGCATTGATTTTTGACATTTTTTTTCGAAAGATTCGTATGCAAAAAAATATTAATCTGGTTAGAGCTGCAAAAGTATCGATATTTGGCATACTCGATATTTTCGATACTTAAGAGGGAGGTTATCGACATATCGCGATATATATCGAATTTTTTGTTGTAGTGAAAAGCGCTTACTCAATTTCCAAGCAATATCAGGTATATATCAGACATTTATGTAAATATAATATATACATGTATATATATATGTCATATTGCATTCATAACTTCGAAACGATCATAAAACACATTCTGCAAAGTTGTCCGCGATGGTAGTTTATTCAGCGAAGCCAGGGTATATACAAAGTTACGACACCCTTTGTCATCCACTATGGGAAAAGGTCGAACGTCTGCGGTGGCTAAACCCCAGTAGGGTGCTGGCAAAAGCCTTTTACATAATGATGGATCTTCATATGTTTTTTCATATAAAATTAATCTTATTTGGCGGTTGTGTAAATCTAAATTTGCAGTTGTATGCGTTCGTTCTAGATGGTGAAACAAATTGGACGTATTACCACTAGTTGTATAACATTTTTTGCAATAGTATTACTGATTTTGTCAAAATGGGTTCAAATGCTTGACTTTGTACTTCGTAGCTTTTTGGCAACACAATTTCGTCTTCAAACTCAATGATGTCTTCTGTTGTGTGTATATATACATATACGAATAGATGTGTGAAAAAAAATAACGTAACTTTCACATTGAACTTTTGTAAGAATTTTTCAATATTCAGAGCCACCAACTTGTTAGGTATTCCTCTAAAATAAACACAAATCTGACATAATGTATGTAATTTTATTTATTCATGTTTATTTGTCTTAACAAGTTTAGAAGCTGCTAATTCTGCCGCTAGAAAAAGGAATAAGAAATGGGAATAAAGTACTCGATATTTAGAAAAAACATCGAAAATCGCACCACGAACCTGGTATCGATGTATCGATATTTATATCGATACTTTTGCAGCTCTAAATCTGGTTAAGCTCTAAAACCGCGAACTCGATATATTCTGAAAACTGAACACCTTTCTTCTCAATTTTTTCGAAAAGGATTTTGAGACTGCTTTGCAAATTTTCATTTTAAAATTTATAATATTTAGTTTTTTTTAAATTATCAAAAATAAAAAATAAATGATATGCACAGCTGTAAGTCAAACGAGACAAAATGAGGAAGTGCAAGGGGAAATCGTTTTAAACTAGTCTTTGCACAAAGGAATAAAACATAAAAAGTTAGCCGCAATATGATTTTTAAATTGTGTTATCTTGAAACAGTCTGGAATTGATAGTACAAAAAATTGAAAAATAATCTGGAGGTAAAACCGAAATGAAAAAATTAATTCGAAGTTAACCATAAAACAATTCACAAATGAACCGGCGATAGTCTAGAAATTATTAAAAACACACACGAAACGACTCCAAGAATAGCAGCGAAATGGCCTCGGATATACCCAAAAAGTAATTTGGAAAATGTATTTTAATTGTATGGAAATAATCGGAACAGGCACGAAAGTGCACGAAGAAATTCAACAAATCTTGAAATGATCCAGAGGTATAACAGAATTTGCTTTTGTAACTCAATTACGCCAGAACGGCTTACAAAATCAAGATACACATAGCTTATGATCTGAAGGTATCTACTGGCTTGATGTTTTGATCCGGCAATAGTTCTCAAATATCCCAAAGCTATGCTGAAATTGTGCAACAGCCATGAAAAGGTCCCTTAACAGTCTTGACATAATCGGCAAATAGCAACGAAAAGCAACGAAAAGATTTCGAACACAATGCCTAATCCCTAGATCTCGAAATGGTACTGAAATTATCTGAAATAATCCCGAAATTATTCTGAGCACTATCTCGAAATAATCCCGATATAATTTTGAAATTGCACCGGTATGATTTCAAAAAAAAACTGAAAACTATCGCAAAAACGTCTCGTAATGATCCAGATATAATCCCAAAATGAACCTGAAACAACCAGAACAATGCCCCGAAAGGATCCGCAGATAGTCTCATAATTATTTCGAAATGGGTTGGATCTAACCTCAGGTTATTCATTAATCATACCGACAACTATCTACTTTTCCAAAATTATTTGGGCTAAAATCTATATGAACCATGAGCAGCTAAACTAATTTGGATAAACTAAAGCTAACAGACAGCTAATAATCTAGAAGCATCTACTGAGCAGTTTCTAAAATTATTTCAAAGCAAATAAGTAGACGGCGGCCGTGCTGTGGTGGTAGCGTGCTCCGCCTACCACACTGAAGATCCTGGGTTCAATTCCCGGGCAAAACAACATCAAAGATTTGGAAACATGTTCAATTGGAAAAAAGAGTTTTCAACTGGGGTCGCCCCTCGACAGTGATTTAGCAAACACTCTGAGTGTATTTCTGCCATGAAACGCTTCTCAGTGAAAACTCAGCTGCCTTGCAGATGCCATTTTGAGTCGGCGTAAAACATGTAGACATCGTCCCGCCAACTTGTAAAAAAATTAAATGATTACAACGAAATTTGGAAGAGAAACTCGGCCTAAAATCTCTTCGGAAGTGATAGCGCTTTGTATCTATTTGCTATTATTTATTTATTTTTAAGTAAACGAATAAGTTATTCCCAGACATAGAAACTTGCGTCAGTAAATACGTCAGAAATACATTTATCGAAACTTTCCCACCACGGCCTTGCTTAAAAAAAGCGCGTGTCTTTACTCAAACAAAGTTTTTAATATCGCAAGCAAATTTTAAAATATTTGTATATTTTGTTTTTGCGTTTGTTTATTTTATTTCACGCATGGGGGCCTTTCACTTATAAAATTATAGCATAGAAACTTGAAAATTCATTCAATGATTTTTTCAGGATTATTACAGATTTTGCACCATAAACAAATTAATTGGTTTGTTATTTATTACAAAAAAAAGTTATAGAAAAAATTATATATAGTAGAAAATTTTGTAAAAACCACAATAAAGCTGTTTGCACCATGGTATAAATATTACCAGGTAAAACCATTTACTCTTCTTGGCAGCCATAATGGTTTTTTGATTTTATAAAATCACTGTCTTAAACTTTGTGGAAATGCCAAACCAAAGTAAACATAAAAGAAAATTGTTGGTTAAAAATAAAATGCTTATAAAATAAGTGAAAAAATATTTCGAAAATTTTTGAAATCGGTTTTTATGTATATGGCAAAAAAATGAGTTACCAATATAATGGATGCCTCACCACGTGCTATTTTTGCAAAGGGAAAGAAGAACGAATTTGGAGATCACCCCTATTGATTTTTCATTCATCCGTCTTCACTTGGTTGATACGTCTTTAACACTTAAATATGCTGAAACTTCACTTTATAAGAGATCACCAGTCTCAAGTGTCCTCGCTACTGCGGAAAAAACATGATCTTGGAGATATTCTTTGGTTTGTTTTGGTCCTTTTCCTCGCGGTTGGCAGATACATTTTTTAGCGCTTAACCGTTTAGGGAGTCGTGGTACAGCATGCTACCCTGTTTCGCGATAACTGACGCCAACAGGGGCACCAAGAGGGATCAAAGTCTTCCCCCACCTGCTTCTCCGAATCCAGTGGAGATCTTCCCATAACATGCCCACGTCAGCAAAAAGCTCTTAGCAGCTTAGCTAAACATCATCGTCCAGTTGGAGTATGATAGTTCGTGGAGGCTGCAATTACCGACTGAGCGGTCAAAGTCTGCCGCCGTGGTGTAGAGCTAGTGTGTTGGCCTATCCATCAAAAATATTTAAGAAAATTTGTATAAATGGTATTGATTGTCTCTCGGCATTACCTTGGCACCAAAAGTTCGTCCGAATTAGCAGATAAATATTTGGGTCGGCACATAGGTGAGACAGTTCGTAGAAAAACGAATACACGATAAGTAGCCTTCGAATTGGATGGAAAGCTAGACCTTAATCTCCTCAGATATATACACAAATTGTTATTATTAGTAGATATGTATCTCTTCCGTACACCTTGGCGGTAAGTCGGGTTTTTCTGCTCGTCGCGCAGACGCTGATACATTTCTAAACAATTTGTTGAAGAAAATTCCTCAGAAGAGGATCGTGGCCTGATTCTTCCTTTTGCGGGAAACCACAATACAATTCTTGAATTGAAAATTCTGGAATGCGGTTGACAGTTGAGATTTCTATTTTCTGGTTATTTCCACCAATAAAAAATTCGGTTTTGGATAAAATATCATAATATAATTGTTAGAACGCAAAAATATATGGTAATTCTATACGACATGACACCGGTAATACGCGTCCAAAAATAGCGAGAGAGGTGTCAAAAGACTCGTATAAACTCGACAACAATAATCCGAAGGCGGAAAATAAAAATTTTAGATCGTTCAAAAGATATTAACGAAAAAAAAATGACCCCGGAGTGCTCCGAAACCGAGGGTGGGATCCATAGTATTTTTGCGCAGAACACCATTCTGCATTGGCGGCCTTCGGCTGCGCTTATAAAAAATTGCAGTGGGTGCGTTCAACACCGCTTTGGAGACCAAAACTATATCCGCAGAACACTTATGTTCACAATTTTTTTTGTGGGTACCACAAAATCATCAAAATTACAACAACCAGATGAAAATTTTCAAAATTTCTTTTGCAAATATCTCTTGACATACCCAAAATGTTTTACCTCCGCTTTCGCATTCGCGATCCTGGATCCAAAACGCGTCTTTGATACCCCTCTTGATATTTTTGGACGTGTATTAAGAGTATCATGCCGTCGTATAGAATTACCAAATATATTACAGTTTGTTATATTTTTGTTATGAAAACAACACCAAAATAAAAAAATAAAAATGTGAGAGCAGTGAGAATTTTATAATTTTTTAAACGTCATTTCGGCTCTCACCGGTTTTACCTTGTAATATTTATACCATGGCTTGTACAAACATAATTTATTAAATGCGTAAAACAACAACAATGGAATGCCTTTGAAGTTTTCCGAAGCAAAAAAATTATTCAAATATTTAGCGTTAAGGGCCTTGCTTGAATATAAATTTTATTCAAAGTTATACAAAATTTCCATTTCATTTCCATTTTAATCTAGAATTAAAAAACTTGTTTTGAAATAAGAACTGCAATTATTTATTAAGCTAATTTAGCATTCAAAAGTATTCCACGTCAAAGTATTCTACGGTTTGTAGCTCACAAACAATTGCCATGACAACAAATTTCTTGTTTTTTTGTTTTGTTTTTTTAATTTAGGACGCTATTCATAAACAAGTTTGCAAATAAAACATAAGCAATCCCTGACCCTGGTAAAACAATTTGGTATTTTTGTTTATATCCAGACTACTAGCACGTGTAGTAACCCTGCAAGAAAAGCGATTAGTCTAGGATGAATCCGGGATGAGTCGCAATTGAGTGTGCGACTATAGCGACACCTCTTTATTTGGGTTGGAAGGATATCCTATCTATCATATGAAGAAACCAATTGCACCTATGTATACCTAAACGGATAGTGATGGAATGGTGCTCTTTATACCCTACGGGTACTGTTCTTTTTCTACTCTTCTTAATGCCTTTACGGGCACTGTTCCAGAGCTGCTCTTTGTATCCTATTCGGGTAATGTCGGACAGATCCTCTTCGTACCGCTACTGGTACTACCGGCTACTGTCTTTTTTCGCCTAGGTGTACTGTCGTGCAAGTATCTTTTCTACCCGTAAAGAAATGTTTACCGATTTCATAGTTTTTTTAAACTACCATACAATTTTTTTCGTTTTGGTACTGTAAAAAATATAATAAAAGAGAAATTCTACATTAACAGAACATAGGGTTAGTTGGTTGGTTGCTGTGCCGCCCGAGTACCAAGGGATCCGAACCCAAGTAGCGCACGTGGCGTCAATTGGTGCACATATCTCCTGAAACCAATTACTGCTGAGTTTCTATGGCTATTCGGCACTCCGTTCGAACCATTTGGAGCGAACAATGAACCTGCTGATATCTATTATAGAGTATTTAGCTACTTCCGTAAGTTCGGGCAGTATATAATTTCCCATAGTAAGAAAACTAGTGCGTGCTAGAGCTGGATAGGTAGTGCGTGACTGTTTCTTTGCTGCCCTCCTCGAAGCAGCTCCTGCATATGCTATTAAAAGGGTTCCCTATTATCATAGCATGCAGGCCAAATGGCCAGAGACCCGTTATCGTGGCAGTGGCAATAAAGATTTGTTCCTTGACATATTTAGTAGGTACTTTTATTGTTGTTGTTGTAGCGATAAGGACAAGGGCCTTGGGGAGTGTTATCGATATTGATGGTCTTTTGCCGGATGCAGCTCCTATACGTTTCGGTAACAAGCACCACTAAGGTACTAGCCCGACCATCTGGGGAACGATATAGTATGACCACATGAAACCTTCTAGGCCATCCTTCCCTCCCGCCCCCCAGATCCATGAGGAACAGGATTCGCCACAGGTAAAGGTAAGGTAAGGTAAGGTTGACAATTGGGTTGGAGAAGCTATATATTGCGCTGGCAACCCCTTGAAAGCGTTACGGTACACAACCCCTTGAATAATTTTTGGTATTTTAGTCGCCTTTTACGAAAGGCATACCTGCCGTGGGTATATTCTAAGCCCCATAACCCGCTGTGGGTATTTATGTAGTCCTTTGTTCTCTTGCTGTTGTAATAACGCCAGGTTTGTTTGGTTACCTTGCAGGTGTCCGAGGAGTACCCGTGGGGGACTGCTAACTTCTTGAGTCTGCTATACATGTTTCTTTTGATTGATGTAAGTGTGTGCATCCCGACCGCCTCTGTAGCCTACAGCAGTGCCCCTGCCCTTGCAAGTTCGTCGGTCTTCTCGCTGCCTTCGATGTTTCTGTGACTAGGTACCCATATAAGGGTTATGTTTGCGAAGTAAGCTGCTGCTTGGAGCGACCTCTTGCAGCTGCTGACGGCCCGATAGGGGAGGTTACTTGTATTTTAGGCTCGGTATAGGGACCCGCATTTTTCTTCAATTTCATTAAGTTTTTTGTTGTTTTATCTATTTCGTTGCCGTTTTGTCATTGTTTTTTAAATTGGCAGCATAAATTTGAAACTAACTATCCCAGGTGTACCCAGAAGGGACCAGTGGTGTTCAATTATACTTCAATGTAGAAAAAAGAGATCAATCGCAGATCACTCTCTTAAATGTTATGACAATTCACTCTTGCGCTCTGCAAAATAAAATGCAACGGCAGCGCTTAAAAATTTTTATATATATTTAAAATATGTTTAGCGACTATTCGCGTCATTGTGTCTAATGTCGTAGCGTTTGTTTTTTAATTAATTTTTTATACACAAATGTTTTTTTTTCTCAACTGAATTCTCTTTTGGTTTTTGTGCTAATATTTCTCTTAAATATTTGAAATCGTAATTGACAGTAAACTTTTCCACCAGTTTCATTGTGAATTCATACAAGTGAAAAATCTTTCTATTCCTCCATTGCCATACCTACCTGTCAAATAATAGCTGACAGGGAGAATGGGCTGTCGCGAATGGCCAGAGAATGGAAGAAAGGTTTGTTTTTTGTTCGCGGTTATTAAATTGAACTGCCATGAATTGCCCATTTGTGTCTCAAATCAGCTTTTATTTTAAATGTGTATACTGAAAATCAGACTACATATTATTATTCATTTCTAAAATCTAGTTAACAGATAAAATCTGAGCAGCCAGTTAAGCAAAATTTTAAAATGTGTAAATAATGCAATAAACCAGTCGTCTACAAAAATTTTTGAAAAAAACACTATTGAGCAAATAATTTAAGTAAATCGAACAGCGATTGAACAGGTGATCGAGGCTGTTTACTATTGTGAACGTTTTTGTCAAACATTCGCCACTTGTATGAATTCACAATGACCACTTACACAAATTCACTTTGTGTTTTTATTTCAACTTTTTGTAAATGAGTACGTAATCACATGCATACATACATACATACGCATCTGAATTTGCATATTGCAATGTAATAATTGAGGGGAATTTCGCGCAATGAATATCATCGAACATTGAACAAAGGGCAGTGTGTTACTACGATAAACCGGTTTTTGGTGGCAAGTCATTTCATTTAGTTGTTTTGCATACTTATTGCTTACTTTAGATTTATGTTATAAAGTTCTTGTTAGATGGCATACATATTTACCAAACTGGTCAAGCTATCTATGATGTAAATACAATGGGCACATTCGGAGTTTGCTTCGCATCGCGGTAAAGAGTAAGAGCACATGTAGCTATAACAAACTCCTATGTAACTCACACGGGTGTGACTCACACCGAAGGGTCCTACTTTCCAACCTTAAATATAATTTGCTGATTAGTGTCGGCAAAGTGCTAAGGGAACTTTGACAAAAGAAGTGAAAATTTATAATGGTGATTAGCGATGTTTGCATTTGCTACTCTAGACAAGCAGCAGCAACGAAAAATATGCTCAGCTATTGCTCTGCTCTTAACATCAATAGAGCAAAGAGCGGAGCCACAGTTCTGCATAACAATGACCAGCAATGCAAATACATACATTTTTTTATCGCTCCACTTAAGTAGGATTTCGTTAGTAGTTTTATTCTGGTATTTTCTACGCTCTAAAACACGAAGTAGCTCGTACCAGAGTCTTGGAATACTATCACTTTTTTATGCTACGTCTCTGCTCAGTTTATGCTCGGAGCCGGAGCGATAGCAAACAAAAATTGAGAGTAGCATAGCAATTACAGGCACCATTATGATGGATAAGTATCCTCAAATTTTATGGCAGTTTTCTTGATATAAGAATCTTCCCCTGACATTTAAGCCCACAACAAAGAAGAATCCGTGTATGCGAGATTCCGTGACTAAGGATTCTAATGTAGTTTTCGGTAAATGAGACCTTTGAAAAAAATGTTTCTTGGGTGTGGACGAAGTACCTGCTGTCATCCAAGAAAGAATCGGCAGGCATGTCACTGTTGACGGATATAAATTGGAAACAGCATTAAGGCAAAAACAATGTCAGCATGGAAATCAAACGGAGAATAACTCTTGCCAACAAGTGCTACTTTGGACTGAGTAGGCAATTGAAAAGTAAAATACTCTCCTGACGAAAAAAATCACGCTTTGCAAGACGCTCATCATACCTGTCCGGATGTATGGTTCGGAAGCGTGGACGGTGTCGAAAGAAGATGAGATAGCTCTTGGAGTTTTCGGGAAGTGACTCTCCGGAAGATGATGGTCCTGTCCGTGTTGCCTTAGGCGAATATCGAAGGAGGTATTATGATGCGCTATATCAGTTTTATGCAGATATAACGATAGTGCAGAGAATAAAAAACCCATAAGCTTCCCTGGCTAGGTCGTGTTATGCGAATGGACGAAGACGCTCCAGTCAAGAAAGTGTTTCATTCCACACCGCAGTTTGGAAGAACAGGAGTTGGAAGTGGCAGGTGTAGGGAGACTTGACCTCACTTGTTTGATCCCGATTGGCGTCAGTTATAGCGAAATAGGGAGAACTGGCGTGACTTGTTCAGAAACGAGCAGAATCGCTTAGGCGGTTAAGCGCCAACTAATAATGATATATCGACTGATGAGTAAAATATCATCCTATCTCGGCGACCGTTTGGAAAACATCCCATCTCATAATTCGATTGAAAAACGCCTTTCCTCACGTCAACATGTGTCGAGCTCATGCTCTGATAGGGTGTTTTTTTAAAACATATTCTGAGAAAGGGCGTTCTTCAACGGAATTTGGATATCTTCTCGCAATTCAGATGGATGAGTAAAAGCTAGTTTTACATAATTTTGGGAATATACCCAGGTTTTTTATAATTATATTTTCAAAGACAACCCTTCAAAGTTTCACAGCAATCTGATAATTTGAAGATCTTTACACATGGTGACCTGCAGGGACATCATACTTAACTCGCCTTATCGAAAAAGGTTATAAACTCGTATTCCTGCCCTACTTCACTTACACTTAGTAAATTTACCTTCGTATAGCAGGAATTCTTTGCATGTAAATCTTTTGTTTTTTTCGATATCCTTCGTAAGGTGGCGCCAGTGCAGGCACATATATATTTCAAACTTGATACAACTTTTTTCTCAGCGTTCGACGCATCGAGATCATCATACGATTGATATGAGCTATAGCGACGTGATTTTGAGAGAGGTGTGGCGCATGCAGAACTTGTGGGCGATTTAAAGTAGAGATCAAATGTGGGCGCCGATTTGTGATGACGAAACTGATTAAATTGAAGTACTGGACCGTTTGATGATTCCTTTTGCGTTTCAAGTAGAACAGGTAAAGAATATTTTGGCGAACGGGGTGATGCAGTGGTTTCGGTGATGATGGAGGTTTTCGCGATGGTGGAGGTTTGAGTGAATTTGGTGAATGATTTGCGCGATCTTTGGAATGTTGTACGTCATGTTGAGGCAGCACATTTTGTAGTTGTTGTTGCTGATTATTTATGATTTGCTCTTGTGGTTGAAGAACCTGGTTACACGGTTGTTGCAGCTGCTGTTGCAATTGTGCCTCCAATAACTGATGTTTGTGTAACAACTCCTCTTGCTGTTGTTGTTCCAATTTGATGTTTGAATGTGATTTTCGCTTTGGTGGCAACGGTGGTGGTAAAACATAATCTATAGAAGGCATTAAATTCGCGCTATCACTTTCGTCTGCTGTTTGTTGTTGTTGTGCTACAATCGGCCCACTTTTCTTTCGCTTTTGTCGCTGCTCTTCTCCCTTATCTTGTCGATGCTGCTGGTGCTCTCTATGATGTTGACTATGGTGGTGGCGGTGATGATGACGATGATGATGGTGATGTTGATGTTGTTGCTGGAGCGCGTGATTGATTTCTTTATGTTCGTGATGTTGATTGTTTGTTGCATTCAGTAGCAAATGTTGTAGTTGATGATCACTGCTGTGGCATTTAATCAATTTGAGTGGCTTTGGTGGTTTGGGTGGTGGTGGTGAGGTACGTGTAGGTCGGGGAAGGCGCGCTTGTTCACGATGGCAATTTGTATTATTGCTATTGCCAAAGTCTACGTCGCTGTCGTCGTCGGTTGCTAGTTACTTCGCTGGATGCTGCATCTGTTGCTAATTTTTTGACATCTGACGGGTTGCTACCTTCGATTATGAGACTCTGCATGAAAAGTGAACAATGAAATTGACTAACGTACAAACAAATGATATACAGCAATCGCAAGTGAATTAAGAAATTGAAAAATGAAAACCGAACAAAATGAATGAAGCATTTTTTATTGATTGCAATTGTTTGAATCGGAGTTTTAATGAAATTCCGATTTACAAGGTAAATGAAGAAAATTGTTGAAACTTTTGTTAGCTTATAAATATGACGAGCGCTATCAGCTATACTTAATTTATCGCTCACCAAAAATAAAAACAGAAGTATAACCTCTAATTTTTATAAACAATGTACCTGTTCTTCAAAAAAAAATAAGAAAAAAATATCTAACGCAAAAATATATCCAGTCATGTTGTAGTGAGTTTTCTGGAACTTTTAAAAATTAAAATAAAAGCTTAAATTTAAATTTTTGCGACCCACTTGCACAACAGCAAGTTATTTTTTTAGCTCAGAGTTAATTTAAAAAATGTGTCATACAATTTGTTATGTCAAGTTAACTCTATGTTAAAAGATAACTTTTCGTTCTGCAAGTGGACCTAAGAGCTTCAAAAAACTTCATTTAATTTGAGTCAAGGTTGCATTGTGATAAGATAACTTTTCGTTCTGCAAGTGGACCTAAGAGCTTCAAAAACTTCATTTAATTTGGGTCAAGGTTGCATTGTGATCTTAAATCTATTTCACCCTCAATATCTTTTTTTTGCACTAGAGGAGCTATGAAAGCTAACTTCGCTTTCTCCATTGAGCCGAATTGTAGACCAGGAGTAGCTGCCCTAATGTTCCTGCTATAAATCGGATAAGATAATCACCTTATTGCCTAAAATTCGAGTATATGCGGTACACACTCAGAGATTACTCTTTAATCTCTACCAAACGTGAGTTCAATATCTCAAATCTTCGATCCATCTTGGATTCTATCTCAGATTGATGCAGGGAGGCATTCGGAAACGGGCTGCGAACAGAGCTCTTACTAGTTCCTTCTTTCAGTACACTTTGCAACAAAAACTACGAAAGATAAAATGTTTTAAAAGTGCTGCTGTTGCAGGTGTAGGTCTCGCTGAAGGGAATACGAACCAAATTAAGAATTTATAACAACCAACTCAAAAGTCTTCAATAACATCTGGTATTTTTTACTTTAATGTAACTAAAGTTTTGTTAGATTGCACGGACCGGTCATTAAGCTCCTGATATAGACTGAGTGTTCCTCTCTATGGCACACATGGGTCGTACGACATCTAACGAAGACTTCACAAAAGTCTGGACAAGTTCGCTCGACGCCCTTTTACTATTTTGGAGGTTTATATGTTGGATTTGCCATATTATTAAGCTATTTGTGTCTTCCTGGGCTACAGATAAATTCTGAGAATACCCCAGAACATAACCCTCCTCCCTGATCCGAGGTATGCGAAGTACCTTCCAACCGCAGTAGGTTGGTTAAGTCGGTATCAGCACACAATCTCATCAAGTCTCCCTAAATATTTCGAGTTGCACCTTTTCATTTTTACCCAATTTTGCCACCCCTAAGAATAGAAGAAGTTGGTTTATTCGGTTCGTCCCACATTATCCAGGTCACACCACCAAGAATCGGTTTTCCTACATATATTTATCTTTCGGAAGACATCTGCCCATACGACATTCTGGTCCATTAGCGCAAAAATCAGAAATTGTTTCGTCATGCTGGGAATGGCTAGAGTCGCAGCGTTATCCTCATTTGGCTTCTGTGAGAGAGGGGAATTCTCGACTTTGCATTCATTTCGTTGCAAGTTGCGAGTTCACGCCCTCGTACGCTCCCGACGTGCTAGTTTAGAGGTACATGAGTGGTCATTGCGGTTGGCCTACCACAAGTTACTAGGATTAGGTCGTTTGCCGTCTTCTTCTGCGAAGCAGGCGTGTGACTTTCAGTCGCTCGCTGCCACAAATTCTTCGTCGTTCTCAACCCGGTTTCGGTATCGAAGGCTGTTCCCTACAAATTCTTAATATTCGACCTTCTTCTATCGTCTCAAGGGTCGCTTAGCAATCTAAATGTAGACCGGCACTGCTTTCTATAGCTTTCTTTCTTTCTCTATCAGTTTACGCGTCCTTCTCCTATCGCTAAATCTGCAGCATTCTTCATAGTTTTCTTCGTAATAAGTTTTTTGGTGATTTATTTGGGTCGTACGTACGACCACCCATCCAACAAATCGGGCACATTTATTTAATGATGGAGTACATCTAGAAGCACGTTTCGCACCAGATGCACCACTTGATGTGGTGAAGTCAACGTTACTCGAGATGGTATTGTCTCCTGATGATCCACTAGCGTTGTGCCTTCAAACCATTCAATAGGCACGGCCCGCATAAAAACCTGGTCTCGGAGGATAGCAATTCTGACTCTTTCCATCCCGCCACCCTCTTATGAAGCGAAAGGGCATAGATGTCGAATCATTAACACTCAGCTGTATAGATATTCGATACAGAGTTTGGATAAAAGATTCTCATCGAAATTGTATTCCAACCTAGAACCAGACTCCACAAAAACCAAAAATGAAAATTGTTGTTAAACATTTCTTGAATAAAATCCATACACGAAAGCTAAGTCAATCAACTCTTTTTCTCTCAAATTACACGCATTGCCTGCTTGGGTCAAATTCAAGCGCAAGTTGAATGTCCAAAGACTCACAATAGATCTCCTTCAAACTTGAAATAACAAAAATCAATTATCGCAACGGGCAGTCAGCATCTGAAGCAGCATCACTCAGCGTACAATATGTACATATGTATATCTATATGAGTGTGAAAGATATTTAATATTGGTCTCGATGTGGCAGACAGTGACCCAATTGGTAAACTCATCAAATATGTTGCGTATACGCCCCTGACCTGGCTATGGAATTTGTGTTATTAGCGACAGTTGGCGTAATGTAAAGTAAAATTTACTAAGTTCAATAGCTCTTTGTACAACAAAAGTTGATAGACATTAATTGCTCATTTTTTTTTCCTTAGTCTTTGACATCCATCACAAGTCATTGGCATTAAATATGAGGTAGAAAGCAAGACATTGTTTCGCACACTTCTTTACGCTTCTCATGACGTGGAATCATTTAAATTTTACTAAAAGTCATTGGCACGAATCACTTTCAATGTCATTTTGTTACAAATAAGGCGCTTCGATATTTCATTTTTGTTTGCCCATCAAAATATTTTGGTTTACTATTTGCTTTACTCCGCTTAGGCTATGAAATTATTTCCTAATGCCATTCACATTTTTCGCTTGCGCGTTTCCACCAAATTTGGCTTAACTAAGATTTTGGTTGATAAACAGCGGTCTCAAGTGCCTCCAAGCCGCACAGCTGTGCTTATAATCAAGTTATTTACATTCAAGCAAATATTTTTGTGTAAATGATAGGTCATTAATGTCTGTCTGCTGTTGTTGTGTCAAAGTTAATATAATCAAACTCTGAATCTAATATTTTACTGAAGTACATTAATTTAATTTAACGTCAGTTTGGCTGGTTTCACACAGCTGACAATGTATATAGATAGCGTTAACTTCGATAAAACTGCAATTATTGAACTGTTTTGAAGTTCTAATAAAAGCCATTGATTTTCAGTTTTTTCTCAGCAAGTGAAGTTATCCTGGCCTTATACATACATATAACCATTTGTGAACAAGAGTTTTTCGTCCCGAATTAAAAACAACGAAGAAAAATGGCCAAAATAAAAGAAATAAAAGAAACAAACATAAATATGTAAAACTGAGCCCGAGTTTACAAAGCTTCTCATTCGCAACGAAAAAGAAACGTTACAAAAACAAATATACATACACTAAATTAATAGAGGGAGAATGTCTGTGTTGTTATTGTAGCAATAAGATAAACTGAAATAAGCAAGGAGACAAATACAAGCAGGATAACCAGTGGTTAAGGCAACTACAGTTTCACCTTGTGATTCGCAGTTCGAATCTCGGTGAAACCTTTGATAACATTACGAAATTGCCTGACGATGAATTCGTGGCGATTTTCGAAATGGCACCATCGCAATATGCCAGTAAATGTGTCTTCCTTTCTTTTCAGTTTCTCTTAGAAAAACATAATATATAATTGAATATTCAATTATTATTAGCCGGTTTAAGCTCATGAATTCTTAATAAAAGAAAAAACATTTTTTGCCCGAAAGAGGCTACTTCCAAATCCTTTGGTGCACTATTCAGGATCTCCATATCGGGTCTGAACCTCATTCGTGAAGCGAAAGAAAAACTCACTGCACCGCCGTCAAATAACTGTCCGCAAAACAGATAGTTGGGAGCAGGTCACTCCTAGTTCCTCCGCTCATAATATTATATGGACTCTACGTCCCCAGAGATAACACTGGTACGATAAGAATTGACATCTCGCACCGGAGAGTAAGGATGCAGTCCAAACAATGAAGGAGCGCTCTAACAAAATGATGGAAAACACATCCCAACACCGAAAAAATTTAGTATAGAAAAATAAATCATACACAAAACTTTGTGGCAAGACGAACTCGCGAGCTGGACTAGTAAAATCACGAATGCAGTTCTGCAGACATAGTAAGAATCTGATAAAGGCACTCATCTTAAATCAGTTTGCACAGAAAATCCATGATAAGAAAGTCTTAATGATTTCACTTTAGACATCGGGATTAGCAGCTGTCTTTATGTAGCTATTTCTGAATTTAAGTTTCAGCAAAGCAACACCGTCAGGATTTGCAACTGCCTCCAACCCATTTAAATACAACCGGAGCTTAAGACTTGCCGTAAGGTGGCGGGCCCTTATTTAGTTTGGAAGGCAGACCTGAAAAGTAATTTGACCTCCGTTGGTTGACTAAGCTCCCCCTATTCGTATACTGATTTTCATCGATTTTCCTCTAACGACAGTCCAGGACAACTTACGGTTACAATAGAAACTGCCCATCATGATTTCATTACGTTCTTTTATGTTGAACATTTTCAATGCGTGAATAATGTTCACGAATCATAAGGAAACTGTGACAGTACATGCAGGGCTCTGCAGTGAGTATCAGGTAATTAAGGCGAGGATTCGTGGTGAAATAGCGGGGGGAGAATAATTACAATTGCCTTCACGTCTGAGGAAAGGGAACTAAGGGGTAAAGATAAGACTTTCCTAGTTATCCAGTTTCTCCACATTTCAGAAAAGACAAAGCAGTTTTTTTAGCAAGTTGTAATCAGGCTCTAGGCTGCTTCTTCCTCTTTGGGATTTTGGCGTGGCGTGAGTTACTGGCAAGAAAGCGGGCGTTTATTTGCATTTAGGGCACAAAAGATCAGCAAATGTCATAAAACGGCACGAATTTTAATGGTTCGTCTTTCACTCTATCTGCACTTTTCTCTTCTCTTATTCTATTTTATATTTAATTTCTTCCATTTTTGGCTTTTTTCCTCTTCTTCCCCTTTTCCAATTTCATGAGAAGAGCATAATATTTATAATAGTAAATAAAATTGAAACTTAATACAAAAAAATACAACACAAACTTGCATTTCCAAAAGTAAAAGTTTCTACAAAATATGTGACGAATTTAGTATCACTAAGTGATATCACATCACTAAGCGGTTGTTAAATAAAGGCACAACAACAAACAAAGCAAGCTGCCACTCTTTAAATTTTTAAACTTAGAATGTTTGAATTTGTATTTAAAGTTTCAGTATTCAAATTTTTCGAAAACATTTTCGAAAGATGTTCGAAATTGGTTTTCGTTGCACAACTCATTAAGATTTTTTTAACTGATCGAAAAACTATGTTGGCCTAATTTGAAACTATTTGAAAAAATGGAAAATTTTTAGGTTTTGAAAACTTTCATGAAAATTTCGAATTTGGTAATTAAATTTAAACTTTAATGTATATTTTTCGATTATTTCCAAATTGATTTTCAAACAAAGTTTTCATACACAAACTCATTTAATGACTCTTTTTATAAGCAGAAACAGGAAACTAGCAAATTAATACGCTGCTATAAACGCAATGTATATACATTTTTATGCGTGTACAATAGCAAATTGCGCAAGTCGTTAAAATTTGCTGTTTGTGTAGTTTAATATGAATGAGCATAAATATGTAGCTATGAAATAATACATGTCTTTACTAATGGTATGTATATGTATAACATATAAATATGTATTTGGCCTGCCTCTGCTTCTGTTATATGGCCAATGATTACAAAGCTGTGTCAAATTCCAGGAAATCATTGAATTAAATGGCAAGGCACTTGGAAATATTTCACGAGTGGAGGTCACCAGTGAACTAAACACCAAATGCAAATGCTGGTGATTGTAGTATAAACATATAAGAATGTTCAAATATGTAAGTACATACATATGTACGTTATGACAGCCTTTGATTTAAGACATTGTATATTTTCTTAAAAATTGGTATTTTCATTGATAAGTTGTTGTCTTTATTCGTTTATTTATTTTGTATCTCAAGCAGTGTAATCAGTGCGCCACTCAATGGGCTATGCCTTCGAAATGTCAATATAAAAAGTGACTACTCTATTTCCTTGCTTATTGAGTTGCGCATGTGGTTGGTTGGTTTTCGATTTCCGTGCCAATTTTGTTCTAAGTAACTAAGTAAGTTGTGTGCTAGCTGTGATCTTTGGCGCCGCTAAACATTTCCTAATGACCCAACTATCAAATGAGGTGTTCAAGCTTTACACATCTTCCAAGTTAGCACTCAGTCATGCCTGTCATATATATGTAGGGGGGAAAAAAGCACAACTTGCTTGTGGCTACATACATAAGATTGTGTAGCAACAAGCATGTGCGTATGTACTTACAAATGTACGCACTCAGGTATGAATTAGCGTGTGTGGTGATTCACAATTTTACATATATGTAAGAATGTATAAAGTACAAGAATTAGCTTCCTTGTTGAAATGCGAAACAAATATCTTGTGTTGTTGTTAACATTTTGCAGCTAAACAAGTGCACAAAAAGCTAACGCATATGACTTAAATGGAAAATGCTATATAAAGGCAGATAGTTTACATTTGATGTTCGCCATTCATAGGAAACAAACTATGAGCTGACTGGCGGTCATGAGCTACTATATAGGCCTCTACTCTATTCATGTGCGCTGTCAGTTTTCAAAAATTGCATTTCCTTGTTATGTTCTAGTATCTCTATTTTTATTTATTTTGAAGGAAATTGAAAACATCTCTGGAATTTTTAACAAAACAGGCAAATGCGATTGCTCAAAGGAAATCATAAAGTTTGCAATGGAACAAGGACACGTGCGTGCCTCATATGAGTCAGTTGTCAAAAAACCAGAATAAGCAAATAGGTAGTTTGATGAAGCCGTCAGCAAATATACCTTACATTGCCTGATTGTCTCCATGTAGGGCAAATATATAAGCAACTTATTTATTTGAACTTTGTTTGAGGAATTTCATGAAATGCTTACTAGCAAGATCAGCAAAGCCTGTCCGAACTTTGCTGACAAAAGACTCGTCTAATTCAAACTTATTGGAATCTGACTTAGCTCAAATATTTTTCAATCATTTCATACTTTTTAAGACTCATGAGGCGTAACGCACATTTATTGCACTCAGAATGGGTACGGGCAGCATTTCATGTCTCCTCAACATTATCGTTGCAATATGGGTACCGAGCTTGGCCCTGACGTGAACAGTAAATCATGCACAGCTCACTGAGGCAGCGAAATGCTGGGGTGGAGACAGCAAGATTCAGCATAAAACCCGCAACTAGGACGAAAATTCAAAGTTTTAACCATTCTTTTCTGAACTGGGGACTTAAGAGGAACTATAGGTTCAAGGCAGCTATTCGACCTATTTTAGGTTGATACTGGTTGATTGGAAGGCAGTCTAGGTAACTATATAAGTAGCATGCCACGGAATGTTCATCGATCTTTCAGCTATCGATTTCATTGATAAGTAACCAGCATCTCAATGGCCTCCGAAAAGAACGTCCATACTGGCACGGTCACATCTGCTCAATGTAAATATCTCTTATATAATAAGAATCTACTATGAATGTTCAATAATTGTATTCAACATGAACTAAACGGTCCTCTTTTCTACAAGAAAGGAATGATAAGGTGAGGCATTCATTCAGAGGCTCGACATCTCAGTTT
>JARSSU010044332.1:0-23731 GCA_029619165.1 Eurosta solidaginis | reverse complement strand
CATATCTCATGAATTTTTTGAATTTCAGAATAGGTGGCAACCCTAAGAAGCAACCCTACTCAAAAAGACCCTATGGTAATGCGGAGGTATATGCCGTTCGTTTGACACCCATATCGGCGTATATCTCTCGCCGAATTATTACATTCAAACATGCTTTTAGTTATACACTCAGAAAGTCTCACAATTATATTTCATACCAAAAACTTGTAAGTTTAAGAATGACAACTATCAGTTATGACAACTACCAGTTAGTTGAATTCAATGTCAACTACGTTCCCTATGCGCCATGTGTAGGTAAGTAATGATATTTCGCTAGAAGTTGCACGGTGCCGTGATATTGCATGTCACAATTTATTGAGCGTATGAATTCAGAAAAATTAAGTCGATCATAGGGAAGATTTTTGTACGAAGATTTTTAACTTTAATGTTCTCCCTTAAAGCTTAATAGAATCCATGAGTAAGTAGATAGTATTTTGTCAACTACCCAACCCTAAATGGTAACCTACTCAAAATGTCACGATTGTAATGCGAGTGAAATACCGTCGTGCGATACCCATATCAGCGCCATCTTGCGACGGAAAGCTGCTGTCGCGCGCTATATCTCCACGCCGTGTGTGGCGTGTGTTCGTAACACATAAATATCGTGTATTATTCAGTAGGGTGTTGTGGACCTTTACACTCGACTCTAGATTGACTGAGGTCGTTACACCCCAGCCTTAGACAAAACCGCACCTCATAGACTAATAGCAGTAATGTAAAGTGGCTTACAATTTAACCGAGAGCTTTGCGCACAAAGTATTTTAAACTTTTGTAACATAACTGTTTATCGCACGGCATTTACGAATCGAGATAAATATAGACTTCCATATATCAAAATCTCGGTCCGTCCGCCTGTCCATCCGTCTGACTGTGATAACTATAACTTGAATAAATATTGGAATATATCGTATGAAATTTGGCCGACTTTATATATATAGTACCTGGGCGACCGAGCTTTGCTCGGCAAGCTTCGAATATGCCGCATAACATACTTTCTTCTACATCTCATCATTAATCAAACTCTACATTTTTATATGTACATACATTATATATTTTACTTACCAATATTTGATTTCCTTAAAAATAGATTTTAAAAACATATCAAACACTAACCCCAAAATTAACTGGAATAAAGATTTGAAATGGTAATTCCATGGGTAATTCCATCCTATATGACAATTAGTGAAAACGAGAACTAAGTTATTTAGGTCTATTTTGCGGTTGGAGTTCGATATATTGATCAGATTTTTGATTTTAACTTTATTTATGAAGAAACTGTGAAACTGTAATCTATATGTTTGTTTTATTCATTACAAAAGTAAAATTTCTAAATCAAGACCTCCTTCACACCATGTTCCGTGTACGGTTGCGGTTTTCCTCTGGAAGCAGTAACTTTTAAATTAGTGGTCGCTTCATTCTTGAAAGAGCTATATATAGCATACCACGCATAAAAAACTGATGAATTCAGGTCTACTCTAATAAACTCAACAGTGCCAAAAAAATGCATTTAATATATTTGCTAGAACTTGCCACGGTGCCTTGATATTGCATTTCAATTTTATTAGCTTGTGTGGAATTAAGAAATTTAAGTCGACTCATGTGTAAGATTTTTACAATGATTTTTAACTTTAATTTTCTCCTTTAAAGCTTTATTAGAATATGAGTAAGTAGAGTACTATTTCGTCTAACTATCCCACTCTGAATGGCAACCCTACCAAAAATGTCCCTATTGTAATGCGTAGTGCAATACCTTTCCTTTGACACCCATATCGGCATATCTCATGCAATTTTTTGTTAATTTCGAATAAGTGGCAGCCCTAATGGCAACCCTGCTCAAACATGTTCCTATTGCAATGCGGAGTGAAATACATATCTTTCGTTTGATACCCATATCGCCATATCTCATGCAATTTTGTTAATTTCAAATAGGTGGCAACCCTGGACGTTAACCCTGTTGAAAAATGTCCCTATTGCAATGCGGAGTGAAAACCCTTTTCGTTTGATACCCATATCGGCATATCTCATGCGTTTTTTTTATTTCGAATAGGTGGCAACCCCTAAATGGCAACCCTACCAAAAAGTGCTGGCAATCCTACTCAAAAATGTCCCTGTTGTAATACGGAGTGAAATACCTTTCGTTGATACCCATATCGGCATATCTTATGCAATTTTTTTTAAATTTCGAAATGTGGCAAGCATAAATGGCGACCCTACTTAAAAATGTCCCTATTGTAATCAGAGTGAAATACCTTTCGTTGATGCCCATGTCGGCATATCTCATGCAATTTTTTTTAATTTCGAATAGGTGGCAACCTTGGTGAAACATTCTGAGTGGCATCAACCTAGGTAAAAGTCGTAGAAGGTGATACAATATATCTGTGCCAAATTTCATTTAAATCGGTGGAGCCGTTTCCCCGAGATCGTTCGGCTATACAAACATACAAATATACGAATATACAAATATACAAGAATTGCTCGTTTTAAAGTTATAAGATATACTATATATACTAGCAGACCCGGCAGACGTTGTCTGCCCTAAATTTGCCTATCTGCATACAGTTTAATAAGCTTTTTCATCTAACTGCTGCCCGCCCCCTCTTCACTTTTTCATAATCCTTGCATTCACTTCTCCTTCCATCTTTTTCGCATTCATCTATAATCCATCTTCCCTCATGCTATCACTTTCTCAGACTCCTTCTCTCTTCCCTCAAGTTCTTCTCATTCTTCTTCTTCCGTTATTGCCTGTCCCAGAGGGCGGTATGTATATTGCTCCAGTCCCAGTCTCAGTCCCACTCCGAGTCCAGTCCCACTCCGAGTCTCAGTCCCAGTCCGTCTCTGGTCTACCTCCCGGAAAAAAGGATCGTAAATACTACTATAGGCAAATTTATATACCAAATTTCAGGCAAATTGAATAGGACGTATATAAATATGTATGTGGGTATTATTAATTCATGTCTTATTTCGGCTACGCAGAGCATATATATCAGTTTTCCAGGTTGATGCGACTAAAATCGAATATCACAATGAAAATTACTTAGAGCTCCCAGCAACAGCTTTCATTTGATACCCATATTACCCACAAATTCTAGTGGTAGCCGGGTCCACGCGTTTCGGCCTATATCTCGAGACCCTGTACGTCGATCGCAACCAACTTTTGTAATAACCACTGCCTGAGGTATACGCAACTTGTATGAAAGTTTGAACAAAATCGACCGACGCATTGCTTGAAACACCGGCGACCAACTAACACACATTTTAGCCTTTCTGTTTATATATATAGATTTATATTTTTCACACTTCACTAATAATACCAAAACGAAATGCAGATATTCGTTGCTTTGAAAATCGGCTTAAAAGTGGTACATGGAACAACTAAAGACTGTCCTGAAAAAAAAATGTCTTAGACCTCTAAGTCGCGGGGACCTTCAGAAACCCAGGGCCGGGGGTATCCCTCCAATCACCCCCTCTCGACGGCCTGATGATGTGCTATACTTGATATCATTCGCTATACTATTATACTCAGCTGAGCAGAGCTCACTGAGTATATTAACTTTGTTCGCATAACGGTAATCCGTAACGGCATAAATTAATCGAGATAGATATAGACCTATATATCATAATGAACTGGGTAAAAAAAGAATTCATTTAGCCATGTCCGTCCGTCCGTCTGTCCGTCCGTCTGTAAACACGATAACCTGAGTAAATTTTGAGGTATCGTGATGAAATTTGGTATGCAGGTTCCTGCGCGCTCATTTCAGATCGCTATTTAAAATGAACCGAAATCGGACTACAACCACGCCCATTTTTCCGATATCGAAAATTACAAAAAATTAAAAAAATGCCATAATTCTGTACCAGATATGAAAAAAGAGATGAAACATGGTAATTGGATTGGTTTTATGACGCAAAATATAACTTTAGAAGAAACTTTGTAAAAGGGGTGTGACACCTACCATATTAAGTAGAAGAATATGAAAAAGTTCTGCAGGGCGAAATCAAAAACCCTTGGAATCTTGGCAGGAATACTGTTCGTGGTATGACATATATAAATAAATTAGCCGGTACCCGACAGAAGATGTTCTGGGTCACCCTGGTCCACATTTTGCGTCGATATCTCGAAAACGCCTTCACATATACAACTAAGGGTTACTCCCTTTAAAAACCCTCATTAATACTTTTAATTTGATACCCATATCGTACAAACACATTCTAGAGTCACCTCTGGTCCACCTTTATGGCGATATCGCGAAAAGGCGTCCACCTATAGAACTAAGGCCCACTACTTTTTAAATAATCACACCGCCTCTTTTAGGACTAAGCAATTTTCTACGTTTCGGAAGCCATAACTTAAAGAAAAATTAACGGATCGTAAAAAGATTGGTAATATATACTTTCCTTATAGCAGGAAATATTTCTAGTAAAAATGGACGGGAGCTTTTAAGGAACACGCGCACTTTAATACAAAAGATGCTTGAAAGGGTCGTCGACTAGAATAATAAACTATATCTAAGCGTAAAATGGTTTTGTATCAATGATATTTCACTTAACAAGTTTTGTTGTAAAAGAAAATTGGGAAACATAAATTTTTTTTTATGGACCACGCCCTTATATATATACATAAATCCCAAGAAACATTTCTAGTAAAAATTGCATAGATCGGTTAAAGACTATGCCCAATTTTATTTAAGAGATTTTGGAAAAGTTAAAACTCTATTCAAAACATTGTTATTATAACAAGAAGAAGGAAAATACTAATAGGCGTGGCACCGCTCCTTTTTTGTCCAAGCAATATCTCATATTTTTGGAGGCGTAACACAAAGATTTGAAGTATATATGAGTTGGTACACATATTTCCCTTATAATGAAAAATATTAGTTAATAGCCACAAACTCCTTAGATAATGTGCCTCAGCAGGATTAGAAAATTAATTTATCTGACATAAACTGTACAATAGAAACTCACGCAGAGTATATAATGTCCGGTTACACCCGAACTAAGACATCCTTACTTATTTTATTTAAATTTTCGATGTAAGTAATATCATACGTTTTTTATATAAATATTACTACCACTTCCACTGCTAAATACTATTACTACTACTTTCAAAAATTTAATTACCACGTTATATGAACAAAGTAATTTATTGAAACTTAATCTGCTATGTTGTTTATATGTACAAACAAAACTACACGATCATGTCCTTTCTGCCCTGGACCTTCGGTGTGCTAAGCAAGCACGCTTCCTGCACTCCACAGCGCCCACTGTCAAATAGTGTTGGATAATTCTTGACTGTGCCTAGAGTTTAACTTGACATTTGATGCTGGTCGCGTGTTATTTTAAAATCTTACAACAATAAAAGTTTGTATGCATGCGTACTACATGCACTTATCAAACAAATGTATCAACACCTTAGAATCAAAGAACTGTCGCTAACACGCGCCTGCAACACGTTATTCAAACGCAGGTACGTGACACTCTCAGCACGGGAATATTGCATATTCGACATTGCATTCATATTTGCTCTGGACATACAAATTTTCTGAAATAAGACGAGCAAGTTATATGGTCAAACTATGTTAGTAGTTTCGAAGAAGTTCATGATGACAGCTACGCTACTTCAACATCTGAAGTGTTGTAATGCGCCACTTATATTGCCCCTGATGCTGCCAATAGAAATAAGCACTAAGAAGCGCAATTAAGCGATGCTCAAAATGTATGAATCCGAAGATATAGTAAAAAAAAACGAATGAACTGCGAATATTTGGACGAAACACGTTCGTTGCACACTCTAAGGAGAGCGCAAAGTTCACGAACACTTGTTGCTTGCACGAGTTGCTTGTATGGTGCGTGTTTACTATTTTCAAAGTTTTCAAAGCTCTATCTGGAGGCATACAATCGCTCATGTGCTTGAACAACGATTCTATTAAAAGTTTATATGGTACAGGTTTGGAGGTTGTTGTCAGCTCTTGTGCTTGCTGTTGTTTTTTTCGGCTACGCGAAGGTTGCTTACGACGCAAATATGTTGCTAGCTTTGGCCATCGTAACGAAGTTGCGGTACTAAGGACGAATACGTCCCTGAATTAGCTGCGGCTATAAAAGCACCTGCAATTGCTAGTGGCAGGCATATGTTCAACGCGCTTCATAGCTGACTTTACATTCAGTAAAAGGCAGAAAGTTTGCGGAAAAATATATATAAATGATAAATAAATTTGAGAATTTGAAAATCGTTGAAATTTGAGCATAAAAATTAAAAACTCGTTAAAGAAAAAAATTTTAATATTTGTTTAAATTTGTGAAAGCAAAACAAAACGTTTGAGTTAAATGAGATAAAACGTTGATATTCAAAAAATATATATTTTTTAAAATTTGAATATTATTACGAGAAAGACTTTTGGAAAACAAACCAAAAAGTGCAAAAGACAATTACAACAACAAAGAACAGCAAGTGTTATTTATACTTGTGAAAAAAGTGAATCTTTTAAAAGAAAAACAAAAACGAACTTTTTCGAAAAAATTGTGTCTCGAAATAAAAATTTGCAATAAATCAAATCAAACAAAGAACATGAATAACATCACAGCGGAAAAACACAGTAAGCCATTAACGGCTGCTGCCACCAAACCAATATTAGTACCCGTTATAAGAAATGGTGCCACAACACCATCATCACCCATACACAACGAACACAAGCACGCTTCCTCTGCCTCCGATTGTCCACTAAGTCATATCAAATCATCAAAATCTAAAACATCACGCGATCAAAAGGCATCACGCAGTTTTTTCAATTGTATTGGCAAACATTTGGGCTGCCATTTTTTACAACACAATACACGCCAAACTAGTAGCAGTCAACAAAAGCAACAGCAACAACAACAGATACAACAAAACTACATGTATAATAGTCAAGATGATTTACCAAGCTCATCAACAGACTCATTTTCGCTTAGTTATGAACGTGGCTCACAAACGGGTTTCCATTTGACTGGCTCAAACATCGATCTAACAAATTATCATAAACAACATCATTCACAACATACCTCACGTAATACGCTCTCGTCTACAGCGTTAAGCGATTCATTAACATATTCACCAGCATTTTGTTCATTTGATGTTGATTGTTTGATTGATATCTATAATGGTGATGATGAAGGGGATGATGTAGATTTTTCACATAAAGTATATCAACAACATCAACATCACGCATCCGATGCTAATGTAGCGCATAGTTGTAATAACTTTGGACATAATACAGATTGCACAAATAGCAGTAGTGATGAGGCTGAAGATGATGCTGATGCATGCTCATTAGATGAAGGTGAATGTTGCAAGCAGCAAAAACAAAAACAGAAATTGCAACTTCAACAGCAACAGCATAAAAGTAAAAAACATGATTTGAAGCAACATCAGCGTCGACAACAACAGCATGTAGACCAAAAACAACAAAATTTAACTGCAACAACACAGCAACAACAACACATAAGCGTATACATTTAAGTCGTTTATCGATTGCCTCTTCCGTAACGCGTATGTTAAATCATTTGGCTAGCAGCACATCAATGCGTTCGCTATCATGCAGCAGCACACCGTTGCGTTGCTTCAAGGATGCGAAACCGAAAGAATGTGATGACGTAACGGAACATTTAAATGGCGGCGGCCGTAAGAAGTGCCACAACACTAAAAAGCATAGTTTACCAAATACATTATCGCTTTCGTCGTCGTCATCCTCATCAAACGATAGCCGTAGCAGTAGCAGTGGCAGCAATAGCAGTAGCGGTAGCGGTTGTAGTGGTAGCGGTAGTGGCTGCAACTCATCCAAAAGCAGCACCGCTAGCACAAGCAACAAAGCAAAGAAAGAGAAGAAGCAACAGAGCATATTAAGACCGCCAGTGCATTATGTTTATATGAAGGGTATGTCTGGTTTGTATTCGCGTGTGCCACGCTACACAGTTTGCTCGCCATATGCGATGCATTAGAGTGCTGACAGCAGTGTGGTAAAAGTAGTTGTAGGATATGTTGATAAAATATATGCAAGGACAAATAACGCAGACGTATCGCAAAAGAGGCTGATTAATGACATAAGTAGTTATGTATTTTAGTTGTAGGCAAATCGTAGCTTTGAGAAAGTTAAAAATTTGTCACTTTTAAAGCAAAAAGACTAATGTATTAAATATAATAAAATCTTGTAAAAAAATTCTTGTTTTACGTTTTTAATTTAGCCAAATATTTGCGTTTATATACATACATATATAGTAGAATGAGAAGCTGGAGTAATAAAATTTGTCTTAGAAAGCTTTGGAAGAAGACTTCTTATAAAATGTTGTGCCTCGAATTTTATATTCGAAATGTAATGATCAAGAGTTGAAAAACTGGTAAGTTAGCTTGATATGATTAGTACATAAACAATAAAAAAAATGAAAAAAGGAAAAAAAATATTTGTAAACTTTCGTGCACTCAAATTCCATAGAAGTACATAAAAATCGCTTGTGAAATAAAAAAAAGAATTTAAATATTTAAATTGGAAATAAAAATTAAAAGGAAATTTCCAAAATTTTAAGTTTAAAATTTTCAAATATTAAATCAAATTGAAGACCAAAAAATGTGTATGCTTAAGAATTTCAGCTTTTATAAAATTCTGAATGAAAATTTTATGCTTTAAGAACACAAAATTGGGTTTTAACATATATGTAATACTCCTATATTGATAATAGAAAATTCTCAAAATGTGTTTTGAATTCGAAATCAAAACATGACAGCCTATAAAATTTTTGTGATTGTAGCAGCATAAGTGTGACAAGAAAAATTTTAAATTTAGGTACATTCGATTATTGAATACAAAAACAAAAACGTTTAAACAGCAATACATCGGCACTCTGATGTTTGGGAATGTACCTAGCCTATTGTGGCAATATAGGAGTATTACATATATGGGTTTTAAGCATTTTCTTGGTGCTTGCTTACAAAAAATCTAAAAATGTTTGGATATCAAATCAAAAACAACTTGACTTGAGTGCTCGAAGTTTTCAAATTTTGGCTGTATTTAATTTCAGTAATCTTTAAGATGGAAATTTGTAAAAAAAAATACTTTAAAGCGAATTAAACCCAAAAAAAAATTATGAAAAATTATATAATACTAATTGTGAGCTTATTTAATAAAAACAAACAAATACAAAAAAAAACACTGTGAGAAAAAACTAAAAAACTTTATTAAGCACTTAATGAAATTACAAACTGTGGTAGATTTAGTAAACTAAATAAAAACTTAAAAACTTCTTCAATTTTGAATAAATTTTTTGTTTTTACGATAATTGCGGAAGCTTGAAAATTTTAAATTAAGAATTAATTATTTTTATCTACTAAACTCGACTAAAAAACGATGTAAAGAAAAGCACTAAAAAGTTCAAATGATTTCTTGTAAAGAAACAAAGAATTGAGATTATTCAACTATTAAATAGTTCGAAAAGCGTTTTGTATGCATATATACATATATTTAACTATGCTAAAAGTCAAAATAATTGCCAAGTAAATTCAAGAAAAAAAATTAAGAAAAATAAATAAATTTAAGAAATGAAAAAGAAAAAAAATTAAAAAGAAAAACGAAAAACGAAAAAAAACTATAAATAAATAAACAAAAACTCAAAACTTGTAAAACTTGGCAGCAATTTAATTGCATGCTTAAGTTAATAGTATTAGGAAAATTATTACTATATACTTACATAATAGACAAAATTATATCACATATACTTTATGTTATATTTTTCATACCTTTTTTAAAAAACCAAAGAAAAAGTAAACTTGAAAATGTTCACCAAAAAAAAATTCTACGCAAAACTAAGATTTAGTCATATCTATGAAGGAAAAAAGAAAAATCAAATATAAACAAACCCAAATGGTATAATGAATCTAAACTGAAAAATGTGTGCTTATTTATGAAATTTCTCTCAGTAGCGGCTTGGTAAGTATAAAATCGGTCAAGCGGATGTGCTAGCAGCAATGGATACCCACGTTTCGCGAGTTTTACCATGGATACCCTAATTCTGCCCACTTTACCACGCATTCCAAAACCATTATATTTATTTTGCTGAAAAATACCAGCACTTGCACGTGGGATGTTTGCTAAAATTGCATTAGAATTTGTAGACTCCTAAAAGTATGTGAAAAAAAATTTGAAGCCCGTGAACAGGTATAGAGCGAAAACTTTTCCAACACTGTAGATATCTGCTTAACTTTATAGGATTACCGAATTTTTTACACACTTGAGGGTTATCTGAGCTGTGTTTTGTTTTTGATATTGTCAAGGACTTAATATTGGCAGAGATAATGGGGCGCTAAACTAACTTCGAACTCCCAATCCTAAAAGTATGCAATGCAACGCAATCCTATTTGAAACATAGTTTAACTTTGAAATAGTCTAAACAAGCTATTAATAAAAGTTATATAACTGTTTAAACTTTCTATTTTTATTTTAAAAAGCAACTAATATTATACAAAGCATGAAATGATAAAGTCATATTTCTCTTAAAAAAAAACAATTATACAAATTTAAATAAATTTGTCTAGACATTCTAAAGCAATTCAAAGTTAAAAATAGAAACGAAGAAGGTCGTAGCAAAAAAAAAGTTCTTGAAAAACAGCAAATTATTATAAAACAAAGTGACTTGGCACGAGATTTTGGGAAGCACTTTTTTGCCGAAACGGTTGGTAGACAGACGGAAATATATTAATATTCACAGAAACAATTTATAATACCAACTTTCAGAATTACGTAAAAATATAGCCCAAACACACATTCCGACGAAAGTAGGGTTATGCAGTCCCATACATTCAATTTTAGCAAAGTACAATTTTCAAGTTTCAGACATTTTCTGTAATTTAAAAAAGCGTGTTCGTAGTATTGTTGCCTTCTACTTAGGCCACTTGTTTAAGCGACTTAAACTATGACTTTTTTTCTTTCGTTTGTTTAATTAGCCATCGAGTGTGCTTGTAATTCTCAACTTGTTAGTGAAATATTCTAAAGACATAGTTTAAATTTTTTATCCCAAAGCGGGGTTTTTCAAAGCAAAACAAGGTGGCTCATCCCGCAGCCAATACCTTGGAGCCCCCAGTGCTCGCCCCCAATGAAATAAATACAAGGTGTAACAGGTACATAGTGACCTCTCTCTAAGTAAAATAACATACAGTCCATTAAAATAATAATTTATAAAATAAAAAAACATAATAAATTTAAAAAATGCTTGCTTGCAGTGGGCTTTGAACCCGCAACCCCAAACGTGTGAGTCGGGTACGTCATCCACTGCGCCACGACTCATACGCCTACAAGCGCATCAAATTACTCCCTTATAACTCATATTAAACTGCTCGCCCTCAACTGCCCCACGCTTAGCTATGGTCCTTCGAGCCGGATGACCGGCTCCTATGGAATTACAAATAGACGACTAAGCCGTCTAGGGGGGGGAGCATGTTTAAGCGACTTAAACTATGACTTTTTTCTTTCGTTTGTTTAATTAGCCATTGAGTGTGCTTGTAATTCTCAACTTGTTAGTGAAATATTCTAAAGACATAGTTTAAATTTTTTTATCCCAAAGCGGAGTTTTTCAAAGCAAACAAGGTGGCTCATCCCGCAGCCATTACCTTGGAGCTCCCAGTGCTCGCCCCCAATAAATAAATACAAGGTGTAACAGGGGTTTTTCAAAGCAAAACAAGGTGGCTCATCCCGCAGCCAATACCTTGGAGCCCCCAGTCCTCGCCCCCAATGAATAAATACGAGGTGTAATAGGGGTTTTTCAAAGCAAAACAAGGTGGCTCATCCCGCAGCCAATACCTTGGAGCCCCCAGTGCTCGCCCCCAATGAATAAATACAAGGTGTAACAGGTACATAGTGACCTCTCACTAAGTAAAATAACACACAGTCCATTAAAATAATAATTTATAAAATAAAAAAACATAATAAATTTAAAAAATGCTTGCTTGCAGTGGGCTTTGAACCCGCAACCCCAAACGTGTGAGTCGGGTACGTCATCCACTGTGCCACGACTCATACACCTACAAGCGCATCAAATTACTCCCTTATAACTCATATTAAACTGCTCGCCCTCAACTGCCCCACGCTTAGCTACCACTCGAAAAGTTTCCTATTCTATATTAGACAGTTTCCAACATCATATTCGTGTGGTCGGGACGATGCCTACTATATCCGAGTTTGAAGCTGCATCAGAGTTGTATGTCATGACGAATATATCTTAAATAATTCGAATTCTACTGGATGCTACTGATTTGGACGGGATCTCAAAAAGTTCCATAGACATGGTTTTACCGCACATCATTGTAGCCGTAACTTACATCATTGCATTACTACGTCTTGCTTTCCTAATCAGTGGAAGATTGCATCAACTCGCCTCATTGCAAAAAAGAGGTCTGCTGGTACTCCTTTTGAATTCCCTTCTATATATCTGCACTGTTCAACGCTTTTGGAGTATTAATAGCTGCACAAATAAGAAATCACAATAATCAGCTCCTGTTAGCTCTATAGTATGAGCTTAAGGCTGAGCATTGTTGCGCATGAACGATAAAAAGGATCCTTGATGATATTCGTACTCACTTTAACGAAAACTTTGCAACGCTACTTCGCCTATTTGAATTTTCTGAGGAATGAGAATCGCTTGACCATCAGTGGCTATGCTCTAAACTAAAGGCCTACTTTGGGTTTAGTGACAATTCTTTAGCATTTATCAACAGCTGTTTAACCAACCAACACCAACGTGTTGTAATGTGGTCCGAAATGTCATGCCTTAGTGAAATGGTTTACGATATGCCAGAGGGATCAATATAAATTTGTCCACTGTGATTTAGCTTATTGAACAATGAAATTTTAACGCTGTGCGAGTGCATGCTTTAGGCGTATGATTTTCACTTCGATAATTGGTGCTCGTGAAAACTCATCTGCCTCGCAGATGCCGTTCGGAGTCGGCATAAAACAAGTAGGTTCCGTCCCGCCAATTCGTAGGAAAAATTAAAAAGGAGCATGGCGCAAATTGGAAGAGAAGCTCGGCCTAAAGTCTCTTCTGAGGTTATCGCGCCTTACATTTATTTTTATTTTTTAATTGGTGTTCGAAACTTAATGCTGACATTTCACATGTTACCCTTTGGGCTACTAATAACGGGTCTCAACCCTAATACAACTTTTTTCCTGCCTATCTCGAAGAGAAAGTTGATTGAGACAAAATTCCACCTTTCTACCGCCCAACTAGTAAATAAATCTTGTGAATTGCCCAATTATATCAAAACATCAGAATTAACATGAAAACAAATAAGATTTTTTTAGTTTTTAACTCGCCGATATTAGCTTCACTTGTATGCTTGTACATATAAAACTCTCTTTTATACCAAAAATTAAAAAACTGTTACGTATACGCAACGGTACCCCTCTTTTTAGGTGGTATGGATATGTTGCTTCTAACAGGGAATCCTTATAATGACCTGACTCAGAGGGCTGGTTCACGAATGGATCAAAATTCGATGACGGAAGAACGGGAGCTGGTATCTATGGGCCGAACTTCAAGAAATCGCTACCAATGGGATGCTAGTCCACCATATTTCAGGCAGAAATCATGCGATAGAAGTTTGTAATAGAGAATGTCTACGAGAGGCTGATCCTCGAAGAGCATCTACATTATGTCCGACAGCCAGGCGGCGCGGTGTGCCTTACAATCCTACACATTACATCTAAGTTAGTGGATGACTGCATTGAAATCCTTAATGACCTGGGAGCCAAAAACAAAATTTTGTTAGGATGGGTTCCCGGACGTCAGGGACAGGAAGGTAATGAATATGCAGATACCTAGCCAAGCAGTGTGCTACAACAGCATTATATGGTTCAGAGCCATTCTATGGACACAGAAAAGCACACACTAGGGAAACCATAAGTAACTGGGAAACAAAACAATACAGGCGTGACTGGATTAAATGCCCAGTGCAAAGACAGGCCAAATTGTTTATAATTCCGGCAACGAAAGTATCAGCGAAACTCGTTAATCTTATCAGGGAGAACCTAAGAACTCTCACTAAGTACTATGCGGGACACTATAGTCTATGATATCACCTAAGTGGGATTCAAGGGGTTGTGTAGCGCAATATATAGCTTCTCCAACCCAATTGTCAACCTCACCTTCGAGCGGCGAGTCCCGTTTCACTAACAGACGAGGCTCTGGCGACCCCAAGCTCCTCATGGAACTTGGGGGTGGGGAGGGAGGGATGGCCTGAAGGTTCAATGTGGCCATATAAATCGTTCCCGAGATGGTCGGGCCAGCACCTTAATGGTGCTGTGTTACCGGAGCGTATCGGATCTGTATCCGACAAAGGACCATCACATCGATAACACTCCCCAAAGCCTTCGGGGAGTAACATAATCGCTACAACAACAACATATCACCTAAGTAAGTAAGTCTATCTGGTACTCAAATTACGGGATATCGTAGACTACAGAACTCTTAGGGACCAATAGAGAAAATTTCGTATCATCTGCAAACTTTAAAGATTTTGCGAATTTCAATTGCTGGGGCAAATCATTTATAAAAATCATGAATAATAAAGAGCTACAGTGGGTGCTCTGCGGGGTGCCTGACCAGACGTTTATAAGCAGAGATGAGTACTCAGCTCCAATTGCCACACAAACCTTCCTGTTCGATCAAAAATTCGTAAATGTTTTCAAGAAGTCAGTATATACGACGTCGTGTTGCTCAAGTTCTCGGAAGCTCAGACAATTCGATAAGTAAGTAAAGCTTAATTTGTCGAAGTGGACCTACCTAGAAAAAATCCATGCTGGCGCTTCACTATAGCCTTGCCTATGTATACGAAAAATTTACGTTGAAATACATGGTAGAATATTTTTGCCAGAGTGCTCTGTTTAAAAACCGATCTGCAGTTGCAAATGTTATTGCGGTTACCAGACTTAAATATGGGATTTATTGAGCACAATTTCCAGGAGTCCAAAAAAAGTCCTCTGTTGAAGCAATTTTTAAAGAGAAGAGTTAATGGTTACGCTATGGTGTTTGTGCATATTTTGAAAAATATCGGAGACCCTGTCAATTGAGAGATTGCTAAAAGAACTTCATCTGCGGTAATAACGAATTTAGAAATTTAGGATTGATACCCAGAGTGAAATATAGCATTATGTGAAGATTAGAACTTTGAATAAACCATTTGAAATGATTTGGCATTGCTCTATAGGATAATATTAGCAAATTATTTGTGCCAACGAATGTTTGACTCGAATAACGCTCTGAGCGTCATTTTAGTTGTTTTGAAAGGCAAGCAACGTTTATTTTAATTAGAATAAATTAAAGCTTTTTTTTTGGTTTTTTGTCTGCTTATCACAAGCTTTATGCTGGAAAATGGTACATTGCTAAGGATATGTAAATTAACCAAATACTACGGTAAGCATTTATAATAAATACTTGACTTTCGTAATAAAACTAAGTGATAATCTGTGGTTCACCTCATTTGCAACTGCCCAGCACTAAGCGGAGCACAGCAGCGCTTTCTGGGAGCTCCATTTCTTGATATTATGAGTCAGGTTGTGGAGCATGACGTCAAGGACCTGGTAGCTTTCATCAGGTCCTCAAAATGGTTCGAAGAGGAAAGGTAACGGTGTTTTTCGTGGTATCACAACGGGCCTAGTACTATTGGCCTAAGTGTGCCCTCGGGCAGCCACCCTAACCTAACGTAACCTAAGTGATAATCTATTAAACAAAAATTTGCATGCTCAAATTATTTAAATTTGGTTTTAAACAAGTAAGGAAGGCTAAGTTCGGGTGTAACCGAACATTACATACTCAGCTGAGAGCTATGGAGACAAAATAAGGGAAAATCACAATGTAGGAAAATGAACCTAGGGTAACCCTGGAATGTGTTTGTATGACATGTGTATCAAATGGAAGGTATTAAGAGTATTTTAAGAGGGACCAAGCCATAGTTCAATAGGTGGACGCCTTTTAGGGATATCGCCAAAAAGGTGGACCAGGGATGACTCTTGAATTTGTTTGTACGATATGGGCATCAAATGAAAGGTGTTAATGAGTATTTTAAAAGGGAGTGGTGGTAGTTGTATGTGTGAAGGTGTTTTCGAGATATCGACCAAAATGTGGACCAGGGTGACCCAGAGCATCATCCTTCGGGTACCGCTAATTTATTTATATATGTAGTACCACGAACAGTATTCCTGCCATGATTCCAAGGGCTTTTAATTTCGCCCTGCAGAACTTTTTGATTTTCTTCTACTTAATATGCTAGGTGTCGCACCCATTTTACAAAGTTTTTTTCTAAAGTTATGTTTTGCGTCAATAAACCAATCCAATTACCATGTTTCATCTCTTTTTTGTATTTGCTATAGAATTATGCCATTATTTTAATTTTTCGTAATTTTCGAAATCGAAAAAGTGGGCGTGGTCATAGTTGGATTTCGACCATTTTTTATACCAATACAAAGTGAGTTCAGATAAATACGTGAACTGAGTTTAATAAAGATATATCGATTTTTGCTCAAGTTATCGTGTTATGGGCCGAGCGGAAGGACAGACGGTCGACTGAGTAAAAAAACTGGGCGTGGCTTCAACCGATTCTGCCCTTTTTCACAGAAAACAGTTACCGTCCTATAATCTAAGCACCCCACCAAATTTCACAAGGATTGGTAAATTTTTGTTCGACTTATGGCATTAAAAGTATCCTAGACAAATTAAATGAAAAAGGGCGAAGCCACGCCCATTTTGAAATTTTCTTTTATTTTTGTATTTTGTTGCACTATATCATTACTGAATTTGAATGTTGACATAATTTACTTACTAAGATATTAAATTTTTTGTTAAAATTTGACTTAAAATTTTTTTTTAAGTGGGCGTGGTCGCTCTCCGATTTTGCTAATTTTTATTAAGTATACATATAGTAATAGGAGTAACGTTCCTGCCAAATTTCATCATGATATTTTCAACGACTGCCAAATTACAGCTTGCAAAACTTCTAAATTACCTTCTCTTAAAAGTGGGCGGTGCCACTCCCATTGTCCAAATTTTACTAATTTTCTATTCTGCGTCATAAGTTCAACTCACCTACCAAGCTTCATCGCTTTATCCGTCTTTGGTAATGAATTATGACACTTCTTCGATTTTTCGAAATTTTCCATATCGAAAAAGTGGGCGTGGTTTATAGTCCGATATCGTTCATTTTAAATAGCGATCTGAGATGAGTGCCCAGGAACCTACGTACCAAATTTCATCAAGATACCTCAAAATTTGGTCAAGTTATCGTGTTAACGGACGTACGGACGGACGGACATGGCTCAATCAAATTTTTTTCAATCCTGATTATTTTGATATATGGAAGTCTATACCTATCTGTATTCCTTTATACATGTACAACCAACCGTTATCCAATCAAAGTTAATATACTCTGTGAGCTCTGCTCAACTGAGTATAAATATATTGGTATGACATGGCGTATGAGTTACCAGCATACGCATACACGAGTATTGCTGCAGTCAATGTAAAAGCTTTGCTATTTGAAAATATTAAATATAAAAACTCAAACTGTCGCTTTTTAACTAGAGATAATTTAGTTACTATCTAAATTGTGGTTTATTTGGTATTTCAGTAGTGGAATTCACTAACTTTATTAACGACATTTGCCATCGCCTTATCTGCGTTATCGATAACTATAACGATTTCGTTATTCAGTAACTATTATGTATCGATATTCGTACCTCGGCGATCAGCTGAGTTGTTAATTAAACGGCAAGTAAATTGGCTGCATTAAAAATCACGAAATTAATATTCTGGCAATCTTATATAAAAAAGGAAATCGGAACTTTCATTAAAAACTTTCAAACACGAAAAGCTGCTTTATTTTTAAATCACATGGCATTTGAGTACTTGGCGTACGTTTATTCACAAGATGAAGAATTACTAAGTCCATCGCCAGTGGACAGACACCTTCTTAGAGAAGTATATACCCATTCCCACTTGAATGCAATGGAGTTTGGAAAGCTGTTCCCACTAACCCAAGACTTGGTTCATGATATTTCATGATGTCTCAACTTGATAGGTTTCGTTAAGCTGTGCTGCCACCTTTCTACTATTAAAACAAAATTTAAATGCTATTTATTTCGAGTCGTTAAAACTAAGTTAGTGAATAGTACAATCGATAAGGCAAGCGACAAAATCGTTAATTAAAATGTCGACAAATCGCATTGTTATATGTTAGTCAATTCCACTACAGGTCTAGTTCTGAAACACAAATTTTTATCAATAGTTTCTTACTTCCCTACAGTGTACAATCGTGCACATGAAACTTCACGAGTAATTGCTAATAGAGGTTTACGCCGATCACTTTAACGGCGGCGGCGGCGTAGCATCCATAGTATACCGAAAACTTCCAAATGCTTACTACGTATTTTATATATGGATATTTTCATGTCAACTAAGCTACTCAAGGATTTTGCATCACCGATTTTGATTTTCTTTAGCTAATCGGGATATAGAATTTTGAAAAAAAACAGCACTTTTTTTGGATAATTTGATTTTTAATACCTTGAGAAAAATTTTAAAACATGTTCGTTTGGGGTAATTTGAATTCATTGTTCTTTATTAATTTTCTGAAAAAGATATGCAAAGTGAGCATTGAAATTTAATATATAACTTTTCTTTAGTGTTTTGTTTTAAACAACTTGCTTAAATTGGTGATGTAAAATCCTTTGCTATGTTGAGCTGGCATTGAAAGCGCCTATCTTTTTAAACAACTTTTGAACGGTTAGAAAATTTAAATTTCGCAATTGGATTCTTATAACTGGCAGTGGTCCGTTGATACCCTCTTCGTACATATCGGCAAAATTTTCGGCATGAACAATAAACGTCGTAGACAATCTTAAAACAACGTAATGTGCCGCCACCGCTGCGCCACGCCAACAATTTTGACATTCGACGAGCGAAAAAATTATGAAAATCGGTGTCGGTGGTGGCGTTTATCGGAGGCGTATATCTCTATATGCTAATCATGCGGATTTCCGCAAATTCAATTAATATATATATTCATAACATATCAGTCATAAATCCTATCAAACAACTTAACTCATGAAGTCAGTTAAAGCATTGTCACCAACTTGTTAACGCCAACTAAACAAAGCTCATAGATATAAATTTCGGGAAGCGCCATAACATAGAATTATGTACGTCGGTTTTAAAATCTCAAAATAATAATTCACTCAAATAAATCTGCCACAATAGCGTAAAGCTTTAAAGCTCAAGCCATCTCTCTTGTCATTCTCTCTCCACAAGTCGAGATACTCTCTTTGCGCAAGGGTACTGCAACTTAACATTTGTTTTGGGAACACTTTGAACGACCAGCTGTTGGCACGTCATTAACAATAACAACAAATACAAAGTTTTGTTATCTGACGACACACCTCTGGTGCATGTGATACAGTGGTCTACTTTGTGCTGCCAAAATGAAGGTAATGCACCTTTCAAGGGCTCACCAACGACCTTATTTCGTTTTAGACTTTTCTCGATACAAATAAGCAAAATTTAATGAATGACGACAAATATTCCCTTGTCACCGGCACATCAACTATTTACAAATATAAAAAGCACTGAATATGAATAAACATTGCTACATATATATTAACTTTATGTTGTATATATGTATATGAAATACGGCGCCTAAAATATACTTTGACCTTGAAGAGTTGTTTATAGAAAGCATTGCACTTTTGTTAGAATGCACTGTGTGTATGATTGGGTGCTACTTGAGGCTGAAAATAGTAACTGTAACCTTACTCGGACGCTGCGTTTATACTATATATGTATGTATAATAGCAGTGACTGCCAATTTGGCATTCACTTTTACATTTAATACATATGTTGGTTCATTTATATACTTATAACCATCTAGTATATAAGCTCATTGTCTGTGTATAGCAAATGCAACTTCAAAGGTCTTTTTTGACGTAACAATTTCGAATAGCGGTAGGTCAGTCAGTATGTAGCGCTTGAATTGCGGTCTTTAGCATTGCGAAGTACAAAGAAAATATTAGGCAAATAGCTTTCGATTGAAAAATAAAAATAATATTTATAAAGGTTTTACTTCGATTGATAACGATGACGCAGAAAGTATTTTAATTGAAGCAGATATCAAATGAATTTTAGAAGATTAAGAGTTCCATTGTCAAAATCAGGAATAGTCACGAAAGTGGCCTTTAAATATTGTAATTAACTAGCTGTACCCTGCCACACTTTGCTGTGGCCCACACCCTACTATATGCTTTCGAAATGAAAAACGACACAAAGTTTACTTTTAAAATAAATTTAATTTTGCAATACTTGTATGTACACAATATTTATGGTTTGTCCATTTTCTGTGAACACATACAGATTATCGGGTTTACCGACGCGAGAACACACAAACATACAGCTGCCCATGTGAGAAGCACTCCCCTTCTAAATCTATGCCACACTTTTCCAAGGATTGCTTTTTATCGTGATTTCGAACATTGAATTGGAAATTGCAATCTTTTACATTTGCATATAGCTTCTGTGGAAATGACTGTAATTCGAGGGATGAGAGCAACTTCACCTTTGAAAGGCCCCGTTAAAATGTTGCTTCTATGACGTTCATACTCAATTTCTTAACTGCTAGTCGCGTTCCGTCACAAAGCTTTGTCTGATTAATATTCCGCAGCATATTAATTGGAACACAATTTTCAACTTCAATATATGTGGAAGCATTCCTGGTAGATCAAGCGAGTTCAAAAATTCCGTTGGATAATGAACTGTTTCATCTACCTCTGTAACAGTGTTTATGGACATGTATGTTATTTCCTCACAATCAATTTTGGATTGAATAAAATTATTAAGTTGATACACATCTTTATTCTTAGCCGCAAGAGTAGCTCGTTTACGGAGCCAATCGTGATTTTTTAAATTTACTGGTAGATTTGGAAACACTTTTTAAATAAGTTCTTCTTTTGAGGTTTTTGATGTTACTAAGTTACAAAAATCATCAGGAAATGATATTCGTTTAGATCCTTGATCGACTGCCATCTTTCCATTCCCAATTTCGAGTAACTGTCACGAGAAAACTTCAGCTGATCGATCGTTCTGGAGCTGGACACGCGTATTTGTAGTCAACTGCAATATATGTACGTGTTGCCACAATATTGAATATTTCAGTAGGCATTTATTTCATCCGTAGTTGATCGAAAAATTACAGGTAATGGTTGCCTAAAATCTCCCGCAAGTGGTTGAACATTTTTTCGAAAATCTCGCAACGTTCGATCAAGCGCCTCAAGCGATTTTATGTGTCATTGTTCACTCATCCCAAATAATATTTTTACATTTTTGTAATACCTTTCCCATACTGGATATTTTAATCATTGATTTTCAAAAATTTTCTTGACCTAAAAAATGTCAACCAGGTGGCAACCCTGAAAAAAGGTTTTGCAATTAGGCCTACTACGCATGTTCGAAGAAATACACGTTATTCTATAATACGTTTATATTATTAATTTCCCCAATCTAAACTTTTTAATAAGGTGGCAACTATAATATTTTTTCGCTAAAATGATCCTGGGACTACGGGGAACAATACGTAAGAGGAATAATTTAAATCGGTTAAGTAGTTCTCGAGTTATGAAGCCTGTAACAAACTTTAAACGAACAATTCTTGTTTGTTTGTATAGCCGCACGATCTCGGGAACGGCTCAAGCCATTTAAATGAAATTTGGCACAGAGATAATGTATCACCTTCTAAGACTTTGTACCTAGGTTTTGCCACTCAGAATGTTTCACAAGGTTGCCACCTATTCGAAATTTAAAAAAATTGCATGAGATATGCCGATATAAGTATCAAACGAAAGGTATTTCACTCCGCATTACAATAGGGACATTTTTGAGTAGGGTTTCCATTTAGGGTTGCCACCTATTCGAAATTAAAAAAATTGCATGAGATATGCCGACATGGGTTTCAAAGGAAATTTTTTTCACTCCGCATAACAATAGGGACATTTTTGAGTAGGGTTGCCATTTAGGGTTACCACCTATTCGAAATTAAAAAATTGCATGAGAAGTGCCGATATGGGTATCAAACGAAAGGTATTTCACTCCCATTACAATAGGGACATTTTTGAGTAGGGTTGCCATTTAGGGTTGCCACCTCTTCGAAATTTAAAAAAAATTGCATGAGATATGCCGATATGGGTATCAAACGAAAGGTACTTCACTCCCAATTACAATAGGGACATTTTTGAGAAGGGTTGCCATTTAGGGTTGCCACCTATTCGAAATTAAAAAAATTGCATGAGATATGCCGATATGGGTATCAAACGAAAGGTATTTCACTCCGCATTACAATAGGGGCAGTTTTGAGTTGGGTTGCCATTTAGGGTTGGGGTAGTTAGACCAATAGTACTCTGCTTACTCATATTCTATTAATGCTTTAAAGGAGAACATTAGAGTTATAAATCTTCGTAAAAAAAGCTACCGTTGACCACTAGAAGCATATGTTCTATTTGAAAACGACATCTAACCATTTAACTACTAACCAACAGATGGCGCTTAGGGAAGTAAGTTGACATTTAATTAAACTAAATGATAGTTGTCATAACTGATAGTTGTCATTCGTGAAATTTACAAGTTTTTTGAATGTATAAAAATTGTCAGAATTTCATAGTGTATAACTAAAAAATGTTTAAAATTAATAATTCGGCGCATGAAGATACTCGACCAAAATAACTTAGTTCTTGATGTCACTAATTGTCATAACAATCCCTATACTGTAGGCTGGAATTACCCATTTCAAATCTTTCATTCCAGTTCATTATGCGGTTAGTGTTTAATATCTTTTTGAAATCTATTTTTAAGAAACAAAATATAGGTAAGTAAAAATATATAATATATGTACATATAAAAAAGTAGAGTTTGATTAATGATGAAATGTAGAAAAAAGTATGTTATGTGGCATACTCGAAGATTGCCGAGCAAAGCTCGGTCGCCCAGGTTCTATATATTGATGCTGCTCAAAACTTTTATATTGTTGCACTTCAATCACAATACATGTACAAAATTGTTTGATACACATGTATTTAAAAATAAAATTGAAACTTAAACTTTGAAAAAACGCAAAAGTTTTAATATATCGATTCCTTAAATTACTACGTAAATCGCTTTATCATCACAACTTTCAAGAGCAATTAAACTTAGCTATCAAAATCCAGCACAACAATTTCACTCAGCACATTTGATATTTGCTTCAATTGTTATTGTCATAAGAGTGGCAGTCAGATCATCTCCACCAATTCTTAACGATACGTGAGTTGTTTTGGCGGTCACCGTAGTGTGATGGTAGCGTGCTCCGCCTGCCAGACCGTATGCCTTGGGTTCCCACCCCGGGCAAAGTAACATCAAAATTTTAGAAATAAGGTTTTTCAATTAGAAGAAAATTTTTCTAAGCGGGGTCACCCCTCGGCAATGTTTGCAAGCCGCTCCGAGTGTATTTCTGCCATGAAAATCTCTCAGTGAAAACTCACCTGCCTTGCATAAAACAAGTAGGTCCCATCCGGCCAATTTGTAGGGAAAATCAAGAGGAGCACGACCCAAATTAGATGAGAAGCTCGGCCTCAGATCTCTTCGGAGTTTATCGCGCCTTACATTTTTTTTT